>JAQQSZ010008697.1:0-12972 GCA_028646595.1 Phalanger gymnotis
CAACAAATTAGCGAACCAACCTCCCCATTCCAGTATTGTGAACACAAGCCTCCAGGCCCAGTAGGCCCGCCTCACAAGGGTAGCCAGGAGGCCACAGAAAAATAAGATGGCATAAATCATATTCACCGCGCGAACTCCTGGGTTCACACAGGGGTCGGCTCTGCTTCAGATTTTTTCCAGCTATAGTTTTCTCGCCTCTCCTCACAGCCAAGCCTCTGGCGTTCTTAAGTCCCACCTCAACGACTAGAGACCAGAATCCAGAGACCCATTGGTTCCGGAATTGGCCCCTTTTAAGTCCTTAATCTACGCCCACACAGGTTTCACACCTGATAGGGCTTTGGGCCTGGGGCTTAGCATTTAACAGGTGAAAGTACTTTCACCGTAAACAAAAGCCAAACTCCTCAAGGGCACCCATTAAACTAAGCCCATTTTGCCTTACTGGCACACACATTCTCATTGTCTGGCCTGTTTAATCCCCATATCCTATTCCTGAATGGCATAAAGTAGCTCATTTATACTGGGCACTTATACAGCATACTTTCTTATATTACAGAGCAGAAAAATCACCTCTTTCCTTTAAGTCATCTATCTGCTAAGCAGTCTATGTATTTCAGAAAATTATAGTATAGCACAGCTAGATTTTTTTTAAAAGGATATAGAATTAAAGTATTAAGAGCAGCAATCTCCGGTTGGAAGCAAGAGCTTTTGAAGGCATAGGCCCATTCTATTCACATGTCAAGTATTGTGAAGTATTGCATATGAATTCCAAGATCAGAAATTAATAATCAACAGGCAGTTTTCAGCTGTCACATCTTACTGCCCTTGAAGATGGACTTGTGATATTTGTGTAACTCATCTCATAAAGCTGACTTTATAGGCAAATCTGGCAATAGCTCCCTTTCCACATGAAAAATACCTCTGAATCTTCAATATGGATGTCATTGTGGAATGCATAAGATTCTCAATAGAATAAAATAAAATAAAGATATGGTCCTATGATTTGTTTGGGTATGCTTACCAAGTGGAGACATCCTGTTCCATTGTGTTTGACTCAAAATTAATTGGTTAACTTTCTATCAACTTGTTCTGCTCCTAAGATCTGTAGCACAATGGGAATGGAGATATGAAAAGAAATTCATTTGCTTTGTCCTGTACAGCATTACCTTTTGTGTAAATATACACTGACTACAAGTTCAGAATCTGTAGATGATTTAAAAATCAATGTAGTGCAGGAGATGGCAACATGCAAATATTGTACTTTCTCTTTTTTTGCATGAGAAGAACATTTGGTTAAAGTACAAATAAATGAATTTTAATCAAGTAGTGCTCACTGCCTATGATTTTATAACTCCGTTAAATGAAAAGATGGAGTTTTAGTGCAGAATACAAACTATAGAGTCAGTTTGGTGTAAAGGATGTAGAGCCAGCCATGGAAAAGATAAAGAGACAGGAAGACATGGATTCTAGTTCTGCGTCTAAAATATTAATGCTTAGTTACATTGGATAAGTCCCCTGACTTCTCAGTCTTGTAGGCAACTCCCTAGGACTACAAGCTGCAGAGAAGGGGTGTGCCTGCAGTGGTAGAGGGAGCACTCCACCTAAGAGTTCTCTATACTAACGAAATCCCAGGGTCATCTCTCTCCTGACTTTTTTTCTCTTAATGGGGAAAGAAAAAAAAATGGCCTTTAAAAATGAATGGAGCCTACTATGGATTTATATGCTCCCCTGTCTAAATAAAGCAAACCTTCTAAAAACACCCATTTCTAATGTTCAAAGGACTGTGCTAGATGCTAGGGCACCAAAGCCAAAATGAAATTCAGTTCCTCCCTCCAGGATTTTACATTTTGATGGGTTTCTACCAACACTCTCTACTAAACGCCAAATCAGTTTCCTGGGCTGGCTTAGTTCTCCTGATAATAGCTATCTCACATCTTCAATTTGAGTCACATTCCATTTAGTGTTTAAGTGTTCAGGGGTTGATCATAGTGCTTCTTTATTAGCTAGGCCACTAGTTACTCCAACCCATAGTCCTACCTAATAAGCACTTAATTGCTAATTAGCTTTTGACCAGGAATTTTATAGGGTTACAGAGACAAAGTAAAAAAAAGGAAAGGGTATCTATTAGCAACTCAGGTCAACTATTTGGTAGGAGAGAAGGCTGAAACTATTCTATCTAATAATGATTCAGGGTTATCTGTTTTCCATTTGGGGGACTATAATTACGCTTGGACAACTGAGAGATTTTTTTTTTTTATAATTGAATGAAAGCTACTCTTTCCCTGCATTCACTGCATACTAACTCACTTTTAAAATGAAGAATGGGCTAATGCTAGGAAACAAAACACATTTGAAAAAAAAAAACATGCTTCCTAAAAATCAGATTATCCCGTACCTCAGAAATGACAGTTTTATTTTCAAATTACCATGGATTAGCCATCCATAGAGATCATAGAGGGCTTCTGTGATTGACTCATTCCTCTTGAAAAAAAAAATACTACAGTTAATAATAGCTTTAAATCTCTGGATGTTATTGACCCCCTACTGCCAAGGTTACCCCTCAATTTTATTATTTAAGTTTTATTGATGCCTTTTTGTTACATCATAGTCATTTCATGACAATCCTCTCCTTTCAATTAAGCAAAGAATATACACCACATATCTGACCACAGATTGTATACAATACAAACTCATATTCTACTGTATCTTCCATGAAAGGAGGGAGCTATTTTATTCATCTCTTTTCCAGGAGTAAAAATGGTCATACTTTAACAGATTTGTGATCACATTGCTATATTTCATATGATGTCTATCGTAACCAAGCCATACCTGACTTTATTGTGGGACCCTTGTCTATGTCCTCTAATAAATACTCTGGAAGGTGAGTATTTGATACTGCTTTCTTTTTTTATAATTAGGATGTTTTTTTATTTTTAATTTACAACAATCAGTTACACATAGTTTTGAGTTCCAGGGTTTTTTTCTCCTACACCTGCCCAACATAGCATGGAATCTGATATATTCTACATATAAATTCACATTGAACTTATTTACATAATAGTCAAGTTGTAAAGATGAATTATGAGCAATGGAATGAATCATGAGAAAGAAGAAACAAAACAAAAAAAAAAAAGAGAAAAAAAAAGAAAAAAGAAAAACCGAGGGAAAAAATGGAGGGCATACAGTGTGCCTCAATCTGCATTCAGACTCCATAGTTCTTTTTTGGATATAGATAGCTCTCTCCATCATGAGTCCTTTGGAGTTGTCTCTGAACCTTGTATTGCTGAGAAGAACGAAGTCTCTCAGGGTTAGTCATCACAGAATCCATATATCTGCGGTTGTGTATAATGTTCTCCTCGTTCTGCTCCACTAACTCGACATTATATTGTGTAGGTTTTTCCAGGTTGTTATGAAGTCTGTATCTTCCCCATTTCTCATAGCACAATAATATTCCATTACTTTCATATACGACAACATGTTCAGCCATTCCCCAATTGATGGACATCCCCTTGATTTCCAATTCTTTGCTACTACAGAAAGAACCGCTATAAATATTTTTGTATGTACGGGTCCTTTTCACACTTTGGTGATCTCTTTGGAATACAACCATAGAACTGGTATTGCTGGATCAAAGGATATGAACATTTTTATACCCATTGGGCATAGATCCAAATTGCTCTCCAGAATGGCTAGATCAGTTCACAACTCCACTAGCAATGTAACAATGTTCTGATTTTCCCACATCCTCTCCAGCATTTATCATTTTCCTGTTTTGTCATTTTAGCCAGTCTGACAGGAGAGATGTGGTACCTAAGAGTTGTTTTGATTTGCATTTCTCTGATCAGTAGTTATTGCAAGCATTTTCTCGTATGCCTATAGATAACTTTAATTTCTTCCTCTGAAAACTGCCTTTTTATATCCTTTGACCACTTCCGAATTGGAGAATGACTTGTATTCCTGTAAATTTGCCTCAGTTCCCTGTATATTTTAGAGATGAGGCCTTTATCAGACACACTAGTTTAAAGATTTTCTACCAATTTTCTGCTTGCCTCCTAATCCTTGTTACATTGGCTTTGTTATGCAAAAACATTTTAATTTAACACAATCAAAATTATCCATTTTGCATTTTGTAATGCTCTCTATCTCTTGTGTCATGAATTCTTTGCTTTTCCATGAAACTGATAGGTAAAGTACTCCTTGCTTTCCCAAATTGGTTATAGTATCAGCCTTTATTTCTAAATCATGAACCCAATTTTGACTTTATTTTGGTATATGGTGTAAGATATTGGTCTATGCCCAGTTTCTGCCCTACCATTTTCCAATTCTCCAAGTAGTTTTTGTGAAATAGGGAATTCTTAGCCCAGAAGCTGGGTTCTTTGGGTTTATCAAAGAGTAGATTGCTATAGTCATTGACTACTGCATCTTGTATACCTATCCTATTCCACTGATCTATGACTCTATTTCTTAGCCAGTACCAGGTAGTTTTGATGACTGCTGATTTATAGTACAATTTAATATCTGGTATGGCTAGATCACCTTCCCTAGCATTTCTTTTCATTAATTCTCTAGATATTCTAGACCTCTTGTTCTTCCAGATGAATTTTGTTATTATTTTATACAGTTATGTAAAATAATATTTTGCTAGTTCAAAGGGTATGGCACCAAATAGACAAACTAATTCAGATAAGATTGTCATTTTTATTGTATTAGCTCAGCCTAACCATGAGCAACTGATATTTTTCCATTTACTTAGATACGACTTTATTTGCATGAAAAGTGCTTCATAATTATGTTCATACACACGCTGGGTTTGTCTTGGCAGACAGACTCCCAAATATTTTATAGCGTCTACAGTAGCTTTGAATGGAATTTCTCTTTCTATCTCTTGCTGTTGGGCTTTATTAGGAGCGTATAGGAATGCTGAGGATTTATATGGGTTCATTTTATATCCTGCAACTTTGCTAAAGTCGTTTATTATTTCAAGTAGTTTGTTACTTAATTCTCTAGGATTCTTTAGGTAAATCATCATATCATCTGCAAAAAGTGATAATTTAATTTTTCTCTTTGCTTATTCTAATTCCTTCAATTTCTTTTTCTTCTCATTGCTACAGCTAACATTTTTAGTACCAAATTAAATAGTAGGAGTGATAATGGACATTCTTGTTTCACTCCTGATCTTATTGGGACTGCATCTAGTTTATCCCCATTACAAATAATGTTTGTTGATGGTTTCAGGCAGATGCTATTTGTAATTTTAAGGAAGACTCCATTTATCACTATGATTTCTAGTGTTTTTAATAGGAATGGGTGTTGTATTTCATCAAAGGCTTTTTATGCATGTATTGAGAAGATCATATGGTTTCTGCTAGTTTTGTTGTTGATATGGTCAATTATGCTAATCGTTTTCCTAATATTGAACCAGCCTTACATTCCTGGAATAAATCCTACCTAGTCATAGTGTATTAATCTGGTGATAAGTTGCTGCAATCTTTTTGCTAATATTTTATTTAAAATTTTTGCATCAATATTCATTAGGGAAATTGGTCTATAATTTTCTTTCTCTGTTTTGTCTCTTCCTGGTTTGGGCATTAGTACCATACTTGTGTCATAAAAAGAATTTTGTATATCTCCTTCTTCACATATTTTCCCAAATAGACTATAAAGTAGAGGAATTAATTGTTCTTTAAATGTTTGATAAAATTCACATGTGAAACCATCTGGCTCTGGAGATTTTTGCCTAGGGAGTTCATAGATGGCTTGCCCAATTTCTTTTTCCGAGATGGGGTTATTTAGGAATTTTATTTCCTCTTCTGTTAACCTGGGCAATTTATATTTTTGTAGATATTCATCCATATCTCTAAGGTTGTCAAATTTATGGGCATATAGTTGGGCAAAATAATTCCTAATTATTGTTTTAATTTCCTCTTCATTGGAGGTGAATGCACCCTTTTCACTTTTGATACTGGTAATTTGATTTTCTTCTTTCTTTTTTTTAAATCAAATTGACAAAGATTTATCAATTTTATTGTTTTTTTTTCATAAAATCAGCTCTTGATTTTGTTTATTAATTCAATAGTTTTCTTGATTTCAATTTTATTAATCTCTCCTTTGATTTTCAGTATTTCTAATTTGGTATTTAATTGAGGATTTTCAATTTGTTATTTTTCTAGCTTTTTCAGTTGCATGCCCAATTCATTAATCTTCTTTTTCTCTGTTTTATTCATGTAAGCATTTATAGATATAAAACTTCTTCTAATAACTGCTTTTGCTCCACCCCATAAGTTTTGGTATGTCATCTCATTATTGTCATTCTCTAGAATGAAGTTATTGTTTCTATGATTTGTTCTTTGGCCCACTCATTCTTTTGAATTAGATTATTTAGTTTCCAATTAATTTTAGCTTATTTTTCCATGGTTCTTTATTACAAATAATTTTTATTGCATCATGATCTGAAAAGGATTCTTTGGCTACTGCTGCCTATTGGCACTGGATTGAGAAGTTTTTATGCCCTAGTACATGGTCATTTTTTGAGTATGTGCCATGTACCACTGAGAAGAAAGTATATTCCTTTTTATTCCCATTCAGTTTTCTCCAGAGGTCTATCATATCTGCCTTTTCTAAAATTCTGTTCACCTCCTTAACTTCTTTCTTGTTTATTTTGAGGTTAGATTCATCAAGCTCAGAGAGGGGGGTGTTGAGGTCTCCCATTATTATAGTTTTGCTGTCTATTTCTTCCTGTAACTCCTTTAACCTTTCCTCTAAGAATCTGCATGCTGTACCACTTGGTGTATGTATGTTAAATAATGACATTGTTTCATTGTTTATGGTGCCTTTTAGCAGGATGTAGTGTCCTTCCTTATCCCTTTTAATTAGATCTATCTTTGCTTTTGCTTTGTCTGAGATTAGGATTGCTATCCCTGCTTTTTTTTTTACTTTAGCTGAAGCACAATATATTCTACTCCAGCCTTTTACCTTTATCCTTTGTGTATCCCCCTGTTTCAAATGTGTTTCTCGTAAACTGTATATTGTAGGATTATGGTTTTTAATCAATACTGCTATTTGTTTTCGTTTTATGGGAGAGTTCATCCCATTTACATTCACAGTTATGATTACTCTCCGTGTCTTTTTCTCCACCCTATTCCTTGTTCCCCGTTTAAGCTTTTATTTCTCCCTTTCCCCTTCTGCTCCTCACCAAAGTTTTGCTTTTGACTGCCACCTTCCAATTTCTCCTGTCTTTTAACATAGAAGCTGAAAGATCCTGCGTAATCCTGTCTATAGTTCCATAATATTTGAATTATTTCTTTCCAGCTGCTTGCAGGATTTTCTCCTTGACCTGGTAGTTCTGGAATTTGGCTATAATGTTGTAATATCAATTAAGTTGAGACTTTCTTACTGTTTTAAAATGATTAATTAAATGTGTTTTATTGAGCCTTATTAGGTGCTAAGCCCCAGGCCCAAACGCCTATTAGGTGCTAAGCCTATGTGGGTGTGAATTGTAGCTAAAGTGGGGTCCAGGTGGGGCCAGTGAAGGGAAGTGCTAACACCAGAGCTCTTTTCCCCTGAGATAAGTGAATGATATTTGTATAATGGATTGAAATAAGATTGTTAACCCCTTAAAGTTGCTTTCCTTAGTAAAGCAGATCAAAAGAACCTGTGCTGGCAGCATTCTTGTTGTGGGGCTTGTTTTGGTCTTTCACCCCCACAACAGCTGCTAGCCAAATTGTTGCAACAAATATTTCTTGGAGTTTTCAATTTGGGATCTTTTTCAGGAGATGATTGATGGATTCTTTCGATGACAATTTTACCCTCTGGTTCTAGGACCTCCAGGCAATTTTCCTTAAGGATTTCATGGAAGATATTGTTCTGGCTCTTTTTTTCATCAGTTTCAGGTAGACCAATAATTCTTAGATTAGCCCTCCTGTGACTATCTTCCAGGTGTGTTGTTTTTCCAATCAGATATTTCATGTTTTCTTTCATTTTTTTCATCTTCTAGATTTTGTTTGCCTGATTCTTGATGTCTCATAGAATCATTAGCTTCTACTTGCACAATTCTAATTTCTAATGTTTTGTTTTCTTCCTTTATCTCTCTATCTCCTTTTCCGTTTGGCTGATTTTACTTTTCAATGAGACATTTTCTCCAATTATATTCTGATTTTCCTTAATCTATTCCCCAATTTTACCTTTTAAAGATTTGCTTTCCTCATTGATTTTTTTTTCATTTTTCTCTTTACTTCATAATTTGGTTTTAGAGTCCTCCTTGAGTTCTTCCAGGAATGCTTTTTGGTCTGAAGACCAGTGCACTTTCCCTTTTGAGGTTTCAGATGTTGGGGTAGTGTCCATGCTGTCCCCTTCTGAACGGGTATTTTGATCATCCCAGTCTCCATAATATGAATCTATTGTCTTTGAAAGCTTCTTGCTATTCTTTTTCATGGTGTTTTTTATTTTCCTCCTGGTTTCTGTAGTGGATCTCTGCTTCTGGGGCTTGGGGGGCTCTGTCCCAAGTTTTTTTGTGTTGGGATCTAGCTTTATGTGCTATGGCCTCTGGTTTTGTGAGGTATGGGAGAGGGGTGGCCTGACTGCTGGGGGATCTCCTCTTCCCCAGGAGTGTTCTACAGAATGGGTGGTCTCAGCTCTTGTCTGTGCTGGTGTTTGCCACTTCCCCAGCTGTGCAAAGCCAAGTCTGGGTTCCTGGCATTGATGTTAGTTAACTCCACCCCCTGGGGCTCAGTTACTCTCATTGTTCTGGTGAGGTGGGGCCTGCTGGGACACCTCTCTTCCTGCAATAGTCTCTTTCTGCCACAAGATGAAAGCACCTCGCCCCCACTTCTCTCACTACTGAAGGCCCCCTTCTGGCTCCTCTGTTTCTCCTGAGGTTTTATTCTCTGGGTTTATTCAAGGGAGGGATACGAGCCTTTTTACCTGGCCATTATGGCTCCTGGAAGTTCAAGAAGGCAAATTTCAAACCTTTAGACTGTGGGTTGGAAGCCTCCAGGCTAGCTGCTCCCACACTGCAGGCTCTGCACTGACAGACTCCTGTCCTGGGCTGAGAGGCCTGGGGCTCTATTGCAGCTGTAGCCAGTACTTCTGCCCTGGATCTGTTCATGCTCCAGCATTTTGCTCACCCAGCACTCTCCCAGAGCTGCAGGCTGGCTGGATTCCTCTGCTGTTTCTGGTTGGTTCAGTCTGGTGCCAATTCGCGTGCCCGGCGCTCCTACCCCTCTCAGTCTACTAGTGGCTTCTAACTATCTCGAATCTGCTCAAATTCACTTTTTTGGACATATCTGACAGAATTTATGAGAGAGTTCTGGTAGTTCCTTCCTTTCACAGCACCATCTTGGCTCTGCCCCCTTGATACTGCTTTCTTTATTCTACATCTTTCATATGCATTTCCCCATGTTTCTTTGAATCCTTTCTTTTTACCCTCTATTATAGCAAAATAAAATAAGGCTAGAAAGAAGGATTAGACTTATTATTTCATTGGTTTAGTGAACTCCTGAGTAAGGAAAATCCTACCAGTATTAGTAATATTGGAAAACTAGCTTAGGGTTGTGTCATTATTGATTAAAAATATATTGATCATCAAAAATCTTTAAGCCAAGTATATACGACAAGACATTTCATTGAAGTAAATAATACATTGACACAAGATATAAAATTAAAGAGTTAAGAATTAGTATCACACAGAAGACACTGGAGTGTTGCATGATCGATATAAGCAGGCTGCAAGATATAAACAATAAGGAAATTAAAGGAATAGGATAAAATCTGTCCTACCCTAAATATACGCTACAAACAGAACTTATGATTGTGCCAAGGATGGGAGATCACAGGTATAGATCCAGCATAGTCCCTTCCTAACTTCATTGTATTAGAAGAAATGAAGAGAGTCTTCTAAAATGTTGAGTTGTCTTGTGGAGAGATTATGGAATTATATAGATAAGAGTCACATAAGAGGGGCAGGAATGGATAGAGTGTGATGTATATGTATATATATACGTATATATATATACACATGTATGTATGTATATCATTGCAGGTAATTCTGTATCACTGTGATCATAGGTCCATTTGAATATTTTTGTATACTTTTCTCATGGTAGATGTTACATAATTTTAATGCTATAGTCAGGCATAATATTTATGGTCAAAATAAACATAAAGGCTTTCCATTTGGCCCATGATACTGATCTTGAGGTTGCATAGATATCATTTAAAAAAAGGCTGATACCTACATAATCAATAATGGAGCCTTATTTAGACAAATAAATGCCATTTACCCCTAGTTTTATCCCAGAGGCTATTGTAATTATAAGGATTATAATGATCAATGAGTTTGAATAAGCTTTCCCTTTTTGATTCTGGCTGCTGTTATTGAAAAGTGACCTATTCAGAATATGGCCATAAGACACAATTGCCAATCTTTTCAATTTGTTGATTAATCTTGATAGATTTTTTCTCTCTTTTAATTTTATAGTTATAAGGCTTTCATGTAGTGGGGAAAGGACACATTAGGAAATATAGGTGACATAACAATAAAAGTTGTCAACATTTTATTTTATAAAAATTAAAGAAAAATAACAGAGAAACAGTTCTAAAAATCAAGGTTTCATATAAATGAAACTTTAGCAGTACATATGTCAGTATCAATGGGTAATTCTAATAATGATGTCATATAATTAATAAATAAATGTTGATTGATCGTATTGGCTATTTAAAACATTTATGTTATTCAAAAAGTTTTCAGAATCTTTGTAGATTTCTGAGGAGCCTAACTGTACATTAAAAGAGAGGGTTTTATCTATAATTTAATAGTTTATTTTCCACACTTATATGTAAAAACAATTTTTAACTTTTGATATTTGAAATTGTTGAGTTCCAGAATCTTCCCCTCCTTTTTTCCCTCCCCCCATCAATGAGAAGGCAAGCAATTTGATATAGATTATACATGTACAGTCATGCAAAACATATTTACATTTTCATTCAGATACTATCAGTTCTTTCTCTGGAGATGGATGGTATTTTTCCTTGTAAATCCTTCAGAACTATCGTGGATCATTGTATTACTGAATAATTAAATCATTCACAGTTGATCATCATACAATATTGCTATTATCATATACCACATTCTCCTGGTTTTGCTCATTTAACTTTGATTCAGTTCATGTAAGTCTTTCCAGGTTTTTCTGAGGACATACTACTTTTCATTTCTTGTAGCATAATAATATTTCAAAACAATCATATATTATAACTTGTTTAGCAGTTTCCCAATTGATGGGTATTGCTTCATTTTCTAGTTCTTTGCCACCACTAAAAGAACTTCCATAAATATTTTTGTATATATTATACCATTTTTGTTTTTTTTTTTAAATTTCTTAGAGATACAAACCTTTGGGATCCTCAGACTAGTTGAATCAGTATACCACTTCACCACCAGTGCATTAGTGACTCAATTTTCCCACATCGCCTCCCATGTTTGTCATTTTCCTTTTCTGTCATATTAGCCAATATGACAGGTGTGAGGTGATCACTCAGAGTTGTTTTAATATATATTTCTCTAATTAACAGTGATTTACAGAGGACTAAACTTCTCAATCCACAAATGCCAAAGACAATGGAGCAGATTAGTGGGAAAACTGCTGGATTGGAGTGAGAGAAGTGCACTATCCATGGAGGTGGCACAGCAGCAGCAGCAGGAAGCTCCTATGGCTGCTTCTGGAGCTCCAGCATCCACTGTTTCCAGAGGCCCTTGCCCACACAGTGGGAGGAATCAAGTGTCGGATCAGAACAGGAGTGCAGGGAGCACTTTGCTGGTGCAGAGGCAAGGTCCTACTGCTTTGCCCTTCTTGGATCTGGGTCAAAGTTCTGGTTGGTGGTTCTTGGGGAGGAGGAGTGCTGGTGTGGCAGAGCATGCAATGACTGTGGAGTAGAAGTAGCTCTGAAAACAGCAGCACAGCCCCTAAAGCTTGGGACAAATTACTCTCCAGTCTGAAGGCAGTGATTACCTGACAAAAAGCTCAAGGGCGAAGTAGCTGGCTGGGAACATGAGCAGCAGGCGGTATCAAAGCATTCAGACTCAGACTCAGACTACAGAATCTTTTTTTGGTGACAAAGAAGATCAAAACATACAGCCAGAAGAAGTCAACAAAGTCAAAGAGCCTACATCAGAAACCTCCAAGAAAAATATGAATTGGGCTTAAGCCATGGAAGAGCTCAAAAAGCATTTGGACAGGGGGCAGAGCCAAGACGGCGGCTGGAAAGCAGTGACTGGCGTGAGCTCCCCACCAAGTCCCTCTAAAAACCTATAAAAATTGGCTCTGAACCAATTCTAGAACTGAAGAACCCACAAAGTGGCAGAGGAAAGCAGGGCTCCAGCCCAGGACAGCCTGGATGGTCTCTGGGTAAGGTCTGCCCCACACAGAGCTCCCAGTTCCCAGCTGAGGGGAGCGGAGCTGAGCCCAGCAGAGCCCAGCGTGTGCGACGCGGGCCGACCAGACCGCGGACCTACGAGACCAGGAGCCAAGCAGAGAGTGCCCTGGCATCCTGAGTTGCTGAGCTGTGGCATTTACTGGACCTCACAACCCACAAACAGCAGATAGCAGAGAAGGTTAGTGGGAAAAGCTGTGGGGACTGAGTTTGCAGTTTGGCCACCGCCCCTGGGGCAGCAAAGGTGGGGCAGCTTTAGAACTACTGCTGCAGTTGCTTCTGGCCCCAGGCCCACCTGGTGGGAGGAATTAAGTGGCTGATCAGAGCAGGAGTGAAGAGCCTGCTGAAGATTTAAGCCCAGTCTGAATAGGGGTTTCTTGGGGAAGGAGGAGTGCTGGTGAGGCAGCAAATCCGCCCAAGTGTGGAATATAGAACTCTTTAGTCTACAAGCAGTCATACCCTGCTGAAAAACTCAAGGGTTAAGTAAGTTGGCTGGGAACATGGCCAGGCAGCAAAAACACACCCAGATTCAGTCTCAGACTCTGGAATCCT
>JAQQSZ010008698.1:0-12972 GCA_028646595.1 Phalanger gymnotis
CCCCCCCCCCCAAATCTGGGCATATTTACAGTCAAGAAAAAGTTCCTAGATACAATTGAATTCAATGAGCATGCATTAAGTGCCTGCTTTGTTTAAGGCATTAGGGACAGACACAAAGACAAAGAAAGATAGGAGAAATGGAGGATAAAAACTGGCCAGAGATCTGTGGGGTCATGGTCTTATCCAGGACAATAGAACTGTTCAAATGAAGGAGTGTTGCTGGGGAGACAGAGCCCTTGTGCTGGATGGGCTGTTGGCAAAGTCATCCTGAATTCCTTATTTGGGAAAGAAAGAAGCTGCCCATGGCTGGGTAAGGACCCAGGGGCCCAGTGGCAGGTTGTCTGCATGGAGTGATCAGTTCTCCTCACATCTATATATCTTTGCTCAACACCCAGCCCCCAAGTCACTTTGCCAATAGTGCCCGAAATTCCTATCATTAGAGATTTCCTATTTGGGATTAAGGCATCTGAGGCTCTCTGCAATCTGGCTTTTATCTACTTTTCTAGCCTTATTTTGCGTGTAACTTGTCTTCACATATTTCTAAATTTCAAACTGGACTACAGCTCTTCCCCAAATCCAGCACATTCTATCTGTCTTTGTGCATTCATCAAGCTCTCCCCATCGTGGGAATGCACCTTCACCTCTAGAATCCTCCTTTCTTTCAAGATGATTCAGCCATGAGGGACAGCCAACACAAAAGCTGAGAGGTAGGAGATAGCGTGTTGCATGTGTGAAGAGCAGCAACTAGTATGATTTGTTCATGGAAGGTACTATTCATTAGCTAAATTGGTCTGTTCCATCCCAAAGTACTGAGTCAGTCAGTCAACAAGCATTTATTGAGTAATTACTATGCAGCTCAAACTGTGCTTTAGTTCTGGTGATAAAAAGAAAGGCAAAAGATCATCCCTGCCCTGTTTCCCCTGATTTCCTCC
This sequence comes from Phalanger gymnotis, assembly GCA_028646595.1. NCBI lineage: Eukaryota > Metazoa > Chordata > Mammalia > Diprotodontia > Phalangeridae > Phalanger > Phalanger gymnotis. Next base: position 933 of record JAQQSZ010008698.1, read on the forward strand.
AGTGGTTAGGGTTCTCTCTGTGTGTGAATTTTCCCCATGCATTTTTGTCTCAATCTCTCCTTTGCACTCCCCTCCCCCAAAGATCCTTCAACTGGGAATGAGTTTCTGCTGGCAAGTGTTTCCCTCCTGTTTCCTCTTTGCTTAGGGCAGAGCTGCCCTTTAGGTATTTGGCACTTAATTAGATTAGTTAAGTTGAATGGAAAACATTGAAGCCCCTGTTAATATGCAAATACCTCATGGGTGATACTTGGAAACAATGGCACTTATTAACACCTAAGTGTGAATTAGTTTCTCAGAATAGCCTGGTCTTTCAGTCTGGTCATTAGCCTACTAACCAAAGTCTTCTATGATGTAGTGAAAGTCCTGGGCTGAGAGTCAAAATGCCTGTGCTCCAGTTGCTGATCACAGTCTGCCTCTGACTTATATTGCCCTCATACAAGTCCCTGAGCTTTTCAATGATTCAGAGAATCTCTACTATGAGAGAACCTACTATGGACAGGGCCCTATCCATGGTGCTAGGGATGCAAACCTGAATCTTCTTCCTGAGGGATCCCGCAGTCTTGTAGAGGCTGTAAGACGAATATGGGACAAACTAGGTGATGAGAAACAAGTGGAAGGAATAATAGTAATCTCTCATAACTTGAAGGTTTTCAAAGCATTTTCCACATGACAAATAAAATGAGATAATATTCATAAAGTATGTGTAAGCCTTAGAGTGCTACATAAATGCTAGTCATTATTATTATTATTATTATTAACCCAAGGAAATGGGGAATTTGAGAATTATCATTACTGTCTTATAGATGAAGAAACCAAAACCCAGGTTAAATGCTTTCCCAAAGGGTCATACAGTTAGTATAACCAACTGAAGCCAGTCCAAGTCTGGTAACTCTCCATCCCACCACCTTGCCGCTCCACGTGTATAAGATGCTTTGGGATCAGAAGGAGGAGAGATTGTTTCTAGTTGGGGAGATCAAGGAAAGCTTTACTGGAGAGGTGGCACTTAGACATACATATAGAGATGAAAGAACCTTAGAGATTCTGGACATACCATTTGTGTCCTGGACTCTTTTGGTAGTGTCTGAAGAAACCTGTGGACCCATTTTCAGAATGATGTTTTTAAGTGAATACAATGAAATACACGGGATTATAAAGGAGACCAATTACATTATAATAATGTTATCAAAATATTTTATGAAAACAAATACTGGGATCTCAAACTAAGAACCCCTGATATAGTTCAGCTCTCTCATGATGAAAAGCACTCCCAGAGAAGGAAATGGCTTGCTTGGGCCACATAGGTATTAGTTAACAGAACTAGGTTATGAATCCCGGGCTTGTGATTCTTAATCCAGTGGTCTTTTCCTTATAACATTATATCTTGACAGTTGGCCTTTTAAGAAAGCAAGGATATTAACAGAGATAGAGTAAGGAGAAATGAAATTAACAAATAAATGAGTAGTCTAACTCTGCCATTAACAAACTCTTTTGACTTAAAGAAGTCAGCCCTCTCCAGACCTCAGTTTCCCCATGTTTGCAATGGGGGTGAGGTTGGATCTGATGAATGCTAAAGGTCCTTACAGTGCTAAAGGACTAAGATTCTGAGTCACTTTCAGTGGCTGAGAAGGAGCATGAGAGGGTTTAGTTCCTCTGACTAATGCAGGGGACTGCATTGTTCTTCCTTTCTCTTCTCTTCTCTCTTTCCTCCCAAACCCCATTTTAAGCCTCGGGATATTAGAGAAGGAGGCTGATCCAGAGTAGTGGGGAAGGTGAGAGGAGAAGGCACTAAAATCGTACTTTCTGACAGCACTTCTAACATAGGGCTGCCCTTTCTCTGAAGATGGTGTTGCAAGGCAATGGCCCAAGATGGGGGCAATGCCCATCTCTCTGTCTTTCCTATGTACTTTGGTATTCCTAGGGGAGATGAAGAGAGGTCATATTGTCCTCATTTTATGGAAGAGAAAATGCAAAAACTGAATGCAAAATGCAAAAATGCAGAAAATGCAAAAATACTTCAACTCAGTTATAACATATTAAGCATCTGCTATGTACAAGGCCTAGAGAGGAAGCAGGGTACTGTGGTTAGAGGGCCAGCTTTGCAGTCAGAAAGACCTGACTTAACTACTGAGGGAGAAGGGGAAAGTGTGTCTGTGTGGGAGAGGGAGAGAGACAGACAGAGACAAAGAGACAGAAAGAGACACAGAGACAGAGAGAGACAGACAGAGAGAAGGGAGGAGAAGCAAGGGGAAAAGAAGGAGGAGAGGGAAAAGTGTGGGAGAGGGTGAGAAACAGGGAGAGAGAGAGAGAAAGAGAGAAAGAGAGAGAGAGAGAGAGAGAGAGAGAGAGAGAGAGAGAGAGAGAGAGAGAGAACGCACATTGGGCCTTCTGTTCTGGTTCATAGGATGGATGCTGGAGGAGTTATCTCTACTGGGGAGAGGGCAGGTTATTAGTGACCAGCGGAGCATGGAGATGCCTTGGTCTTCTGGTGCTAAGTGGGATGAGGCTCAGTACACAGAGACTCCTAGAGAAAGAGACCCCCTCCCTCTCAAGATTAATAAAAAGAAGTAGCAGGAGTCAATAATGGGGACATCAGTCAGGGCCCACTTATTGTTCACTATCATCGTTTTCTCTTTCTTCATTGAATTAACCGGTGATAGTGTAATGGCAAAAGTCCTTACCTGAAGCAGGGGCTCGAACCCTGGCTCAGGCAGTAACTCTCTAGATGAACAGACAGATTATTTCCTTTCTCTGAGGCTCATTTTCCTAATCCTTAGAATGGGGCTCATAATCCTGGCCCTGCTTATTTACCAGGTCCATTGGAGGGAGTAGGTATAGATTCTGAGCTGGAGGGAACTTTGTATCTAGACCAACCCTTTACTTTTAAGAATGAGGAAATTCAGGCACACCTTGCCCAAAGTTGTGCAGAAAGTTAGATGACATAGCCAGGACTTAAAACTCAAGTTGTCTTGCACCAAACCAGTCAATCAGTCGACATTTATTAAGTGCCTACTGTGTGCTATGCCCTGGAGATACAAAGAGCAAAAGAAAACAATTGCTGAGCTCAAGGACCTTCCATATTACCCCAAAGAGAAGCGAATAGAAAACTTTTTCACAGCAAATGCTGAGCCCTTGAGGTGGGAGCTGGCAGGTGGAGGTTGGGCAGTAGTGTGGGTCCCAGAAGGCTTCCTATAGGAGGCAGCACTTTAGCCCAACTTTTAAAGAAGCTAGGCATTCCTTCATATCCATCACACTCACTCACTACTTCAGAACTCTGCCTGCTTGGTGGTAGATGGGAAAGGGATTTTGCAAATAAGTATAAAAGGATGAGTTAGAGGGTTCAGATCCTACCTCTGATACCCACTGCCTGCAGAACCTTGGGAAAAATCACTTAACCTCTGTGAGACTCAGTTTTCACATCTGCAAAATGACTGGAGGCCTTCTGAGGTCCCTCTCAGTTCTCGAATTTGGATCCTCTGATCTTCTTTGTTTAGGTCATCTTGAAATAGGATTCTCTCCAAGCACACAAATGATTCGCTTGGGCCATGGGCTTGGCTTCTTACCATCGAGTTTCAAGGCCCGTGGGAAGGCCCATTGTCTGGAATCCTTTATGGGAGCAGATGAGAGACATGCATGATGCTCATACAGAGAGCAAGATGAAAAAGATCATTCAAGGTAGTGGCTGATTTTCATGAGGACTTTCACAGAGGCAGCCAAGGAATAGACAGTAAGCACGTCAGGGGAAGGATGTTTTTATCACCCAGCTAAGCTCATATTAGGCCTTTAGGAAATGCTTTTAAAATTGAATTAAAGATTGTGAAGCTCCACATGAGTGGGGACAAGCTTTTTTTTTCTCAGTCTATCCAACTGGGTAAGTTGTGCTTTGGTCCCAAGCACACAACAGGTACTTAGTAAAGACTTCAGGCCTCCACTTTTTGGGCTGAAGAATGGGTAGGTAATGAGGGAGAGGGATGCCAAAAGCGGGGGGTTGTCCCTATTTATCTTAAATAAAAGCTAGGCCCTCCTTCTAAGAGAAAGACATAAGGGAAAAGACAAAGGAATCAGGGTTAGAGTCTTTTGTGGATTCTTTCTTAGTAAGGACAGTGGGGGCTGAGAGAAAAGACCAGTTGATTAGGAATCAGAGGACCTGGATTTGAATCCTTGCCCTGTTACATGCTGGACTTTGGAAATCATTTTTCTTCTTTGTTTCATGGTTTTCTCATCTGTGAAGTGAGAGTGAGAGGAAGCTTGGAAAAATGGATATTAGATTGACCTAGTCCACTTCCTGCCTCTGACCCATCCTGTCTGTGGGGTTCTAGGGCCAGTCACTTAATCTAGCACCCCTGGCTGCTTTCTAAGACTGGAAGTGTGCTTGTGAATTATGTTTTATTTTTTTTAATTATTTATCATTTCTTTTTATCCTTCATACCTTGCTTCCTTCACTGATTATAAAAAGAAAAATAAAATTCTTGTAACAAATATTCATAGTCAAGGAAATCAAATTCCCACAGTGGCCAAGTCCCAAAATGTGAACCCCATTCTGCTTCTTTGGTCCAATCTCTCTGTCTGAAGCTAGGAAGGGGGTACCAGGAGCCAGATTTGAATTTGCAGAAGGCATGGGAATTCCCCACACTTATTACAGGTCTGTGCCTACCCCCTCCAAATTGAACTTCATGACCTCATTCATCCTGAAAAGCTCTAAATTCTATCATTCTGTGATTGTGCCAAGCCATTAGGCCCCAGCCCTGGTCTCTTGGGGTGAAGGTCTTTTCTTGCCTGGAAGGAGGGGAGTCAAGGTTCCTTTGAGAGTTGGAGGGGGAGGCTGGGGGAGGAGGACGAAGTGGTGAGTGACCACACCCCTCCTCTTACCCTCACCTCAGTGTTAGGGGACTGTGTGGATGAGAATCCAGAGGAGATAGGGCTGCTGTCAGCAAGATGTGGTTGGGGGCTACAGCTGGCAGAGGGAACCCAGTCACATATGGCACCATCTGTTCCACCAAAGTGACTTGGAGCAGATGCAAGGACCGTAACCAAGAGTTTGAGGACCATTGTGGCTCCTGGGGCTGATGGAGGGATGGGTCCTGGATAAAGGTTCATGGCGGCTTAGAGGTTCCTGAGAAGTGACTGACCCTTCCCCTACTGGGAATGAGAATGGGAAGGGGTGGTTGCTTGATGTGGGCATGGAGCATTGAGGGCAGAATTTTTCTGGAAGGGAAAGTGAGTCCTCACTAGTACTTAGAAAACTAAGGAAGAAGCTGAAGTCACCACTGAGTCTGGGAACAGTGAGAACCCTTTAATTGGACCCAGCTCAGTCTTGTCCAGCCTGGACAATGTGTAGGACTGGGGTCACCCAGAAGCACTGCTCTGCAAGGCAGTGGGAGTGCCTGGAGGAGCCCAGTTTGAAACCACACATTAGGCTGGAGGTGTAGCTGGAATGGCCCAGAAATTAGTCCAGTCCATGGCCAAAGGCCTCAATGATCTTGCTCGGCCCATGGATAGTGGGAAAAAGCACTGGCTTTGGAGCCACAGGACTTGGGTACAAATCTCACCTCTAATGCTAACTATCTGAGTGACCCTGGGCCAGTGCTGTAATGTCTTTGGGAGTTCAATTTCCATCTGTAAAATGGGGCAGCCAGACTTTGAGGTCCATTCCAGGTGCCCATTTAGGGTCCTAAAATCTATTAGCTTCTGGGAGCTTCTGTGCCTTCTCTTTCAACCAAACTAGAACACTTATTTTTAGCTCAGGGCTTTCTCCTTTCACATTTTTTTTGAAATTCCAATAATCAGTGAGCAACAGCCCAAGAAATCCAATGCCTGAGTGGGCCTGACTCCCTGGTTTCCTTAATATGCTGCACTGATTCCTAATCATCTCTCCTGGTTTTCCTGGGATTCTTATGACTAGGCTCCACAGCCTGGCACCTTCTCTTTTTTCCCTAGGTGGTATAGTGGATGGGGGGGTGGGGCAGCTAGGTGGTGCCATAGCCCAAACAGCGCCAGGCCTGGAGTTAAGAAGACCCAAGTTCCAATCCAACCTCAGACACTTACTAGCCGTGTGACCCTGGGCAAGTCATTTAACCCCCTTTACCTCAGTTTCCTCATCTGCAAAATAAACTGGAGAAGGAAATGACAAACCACTCCTGTATCTTTGCCAAGAAAATCCCAAATGGAGTCATGAAGACTCAAAACTAACCGAATAACAACAAAACAACAAACAGAGGATAGAGTGAAGGACTTGGAGTCAGGAAGGCCTGAGCTGAAATCCTGCCTTCGACACAGACTAACTGTGTGACCCTGGGCAAATCATTCACTGCTCTCAGCTTATGAAATGAGGGAATGATAGCATCTGTCTCATAGGGTTGTTGTGAGTGTCATATGAGAGAGTATATAGAAAGTGATTTGCCAGAGTTAAAGGGTTTAATAAGTGTGATCACGATTATTCCCCCCTCTGCTCCCCTTCTCCCACTACTCAACAATGAATTCCCTAGGGGTTGTTCACAAGGGAACGGAGACAAACAAAATCCATTAACAACATCCCCGGCCGAGTTCATTAGACATGTGGCTATCAACAGTTTTTGCCCCAAATTTGCCAAGTTATTCTGCCCTGTTACAATTGGTAGGTCTCCCTTCTCCCTTGCGCTGTTCTCATTCTGTAGTATCTGCCTCCCCGGGGGCCACAGAAGGAATACCAGTCCTCTGCTCCAGGATGCCCCAGGTCAGTGCAAGGTCTGCTCACGTGAGTTTTCAGAATTGGGTTCATTTGCCCATAATCATAGGCTCCCGCCCAGATGATCAGAAAGTTTTCTTTCTCTATAATGGGTTGGAGGTTTCATCAGTCTGATATAGATGATCTAAGTTCAAAGTGCGGCTTCTCTGCCTACTAGGTATGTGACCTTTGAGTAAGTCATTCAGCCTCAGTGTCTTCATCTGTAAAATGAGGGGGTTGGAGTAGACAACTTCTCAGGCCCCACCTAAACGTCTAGTATTTCGGGATTCCAAGGATTTAGCTAATCTGCAGCTTTCAAACTGCCCCTGTTCCCACCAAAGCCAAGTCTGGGAAATGAAAGAGATTGAACAGGACAACAGGATTCCATCATCTCAACAATCAGAATAAGGCAAGCCAACATCGCCCATAGTTTACAAACCAGGCCTCCTTTCCTTAGAAGCTCACACTGGGCCCTCTCCCAAGATGGCAACACAGCCAGGCATATGGCAGGGGCCAGGCTCAAGAGGGAGGAATATGGTGCCCCATTTCCTAGGGAGTAAACTTTCCAGTTCTTTGCCTAGCATCTCACCCAACATCCTCCTCAACCTGACATCACTGGGCATTTCTAGCTTTATCTTCAGATTAGAAACAATATGTTGTGACAGGTAGATAGCTGACCTCAGAGCCAGGAAGACTTGGACTCAAATCTCTGCCTCTCCACTTATTAGCTATGTGACCACAGGCAAGTCTCTTGTCCTCTCTGAGCCTCAGTTTCTTGATCTATAAGATGGGGAGAATTATATATAGAATACTTTCATAGGCCTGTCATGAGGCTTAAATTAAAAAAAAACTTGTATAATACACAAACCTTGAAACTGAGGTTCTGACTTGGGATACATCTACCCTTAGAGGACCCAAGAAGTTTTTCAAGGCGCATTGGGAATATTTAGTAAATAACTCTATTATCCTTTTGAAATTAATCTATTTTATTTCTTGTGTGCAGATGTATTGAAAACCCCAGAACTTATTTTCTCTCATACTGAATAGGAAGGGTGCAGGAAGAAAGCTGAGAGAAGTTCAGAACTGCTGACTTGAAGTACTATGTGAATATTATTATAATGGAGTTAATAAGAGGATCCTTGTGATTTCTGGACTGGGACACATCCCACAGAGCTGGGCATATGCTTTGGCTCAGAGTTGAAAGATTTCCCTTTGGAATGATGCTGCAATCTCCTATTGGTCCACTTAGTCGTCCATCATCTTTGACACTCTCTATGCCATTGGGGCCAACATCCCAAAGTGCAAACCTTTCAGCCCTGAGCCATAGCATGCATCCATCCCCACAAGTCAGAGTAAATGCCCAGCTCCATAGGAGGTAGAGTCCAGAGAATCAGGAGATCCCCTTAATTACCCTTGTTAACTATGGGCAGTTAAGTGGTGCAGTGGATAGAGTGCCAGGTCAGGAGTCAGGAAAAACTCATCTTCCTGAATTCAAATCTGGTCTCAGAAACTTACTAGCTGTGTGACCCTGGGCAAGTCACTTAACCCTGTTTGCTTCAGTTTCCTCGTCTGTAAAATGAGCCAAATGGCAAACCACTTCAGAATCTTTGCCAAGAAAACTCCAAATGGGGTCACAAAGAGTTGGACATACAACAACAACAAACAACAACAAAATACCAACTATAATGATAATAATTTCCAATCATTTCTAATTATTAGTGAGCCACCTCCACCTCAACACACACTCTACCACCTCTCTACCTTTAGCTGTATCATTCCATATACTTGGAGCACCCTTTGAATTCCTAGCCATGGTTTTAAGCCCAAATCCAATGCCACCTCCTCTAGAAAGTTTTCTCTGGTCCTTTCTAGTTGATAAGAATGTGTCTCCTCAGATCTAGGGGAGTCAGGCCTTAAACCTAGACCTTCTCATTCCCAGTCCAGTTTGTCATCTTGTTTTATGCCATTTTGGGTGTCCTTAGCATATAATATTGTGTATTATACTTATTTGTGTCTGTGTTTTCTCTTGTCTAAGCAAGCTCCCGGTGGTGTGGAATGAATGATGGTTGAGTTATACCATATTTTATTAGCTCAGGAAGCTATACCAGTCACTAAGAATACATTAGGGGCATTAGGATACAATTATCAGGTTCCTACAAATCAACAGCTTTGTCATCTGGAAGTTTGTCTTGGATGACCACTTGCCCCTTACTGATAAAATCCTCTTCAAGAACAGCAGCTTCAGTTTTAGTGACCCTAAGATCTTAACATATTTGTACCTCAGTTTTCACATTTGTAAAATGAAGGGTTTGGACCAAATGAGCTTTAAGGTCCCTCTTTCAGCTTGGACATTCTCACAACTCACAACTCTGATATCCTATATTCTAAGTTCCCTGCTAGGTCTGATGTTTTATGTCATTAAGTTCCTTTCAACTCAGACATTCTATGGCCTCAGATTCCCCCTCACTCTAACACTCAGTGTTCTGTGATCTAAGGCTTCTAATTCTGACATTTAATGTTCTAAGTTCTGAAGTCCTTTCCGCTTCTGATATACTTTATTCTTAGGCTACTTCCTGCTCTGATAATTCTGTATTTTAAATTTCTTTCTAGTTTTAATATTGTCTAATTCTGTAATTAAGAATGTGATGAAACAAGTTCAGCTTCATAAAGTGACTTCCATGTAATCACACAACTAACCCATTTGGGGAGATAAGGTTGAAAGAATATAGAATAAAAGTGATAGCTAGCATTTATATGTTACTTTAAGATTGGCGAAACACTATATGTTATCTTACTGGATCCTTGTAACAACCCTATGAGGTAGCTGCTATCATCCTCATTTGCCAGACAAGGAAACTGAGTCACAGGGAGGTTAAATGATTTTCTCAGGGTCACACAGTTACTAAGTGTCTGAAGCAGGATTTGAACTCAGGTTTTCCTGACCCCAAGTTTAGTGCTCTCTCCACTACACCATCCAGCAGCAAACAGGGAGACAGTACTGAGATCTATTCCTTCAACCCTGGACAGATTTAGAATGGAAGGACTGAGATTATCCATGTTTCCCAAGAGTTGGTTCTACCCTTTCTCATAGAGAGATGAGGGGGCTGTGTCTGTGATGCGATATGAGAAATGCCAAGAAGAAGCCCCCTCCCCACAATGTAGATGATCCCCTTCCACCAGTTTGCTGTAGTGTGTGACATTGTCCAGTTGGTGCCTCCTCCCTTTGGGCTCACCTTTGTTCTTTCCAGCCCTTCTCTTATGCTATGAGCTCTCTTTGGAGAAGTCTTGGGGGAAATGAGTGCATGAGGCATTTTGACCTGGGTTAAAGGAGTTTGAAATCCCTTGGTCGCATTGGGGTCCTCAGCAGTGAAGAGACTTACTTGAAGTCACACAGCATCCCAGGTCACCCGATTCCCAGTCCAGGGCTCTTTCCATAATATTATATTTTCTTTCTTGTCAGGAGGGGCTGCATCGATCAGACTTTGCCTGCTGATTAATGAGGCGTGGCAGGAATGGATGAATGAAAGCCAGAAACTTTGCCTCCTTCGCCGTCCTGCCAGGCAGGGGGAGAAGGGGCAGCCCTTTGCTCCTGGGCTATTTGGCCAGGAGCAGTGGAGCAGAAGGGCAGAGAGACTTTAGGGGCTTGGCGGCAGTGGCAGCGTCCTCTGATAGCATGCGACAAGGAGGGAAACGTGCCATGTCGGACTGGATGCATTACTCTCTGAGCAAATTAAAAATTAAAATTAATCAAACACTCAAATTGATTTCCTTCCCGTCTGTTTCTGTGGCTGTGCCAGTCAGCGATGGATGCGGCACAATGCGTCCGTGGCTCTGGTCTTGGTCAAATTCCACTCCGAGATGGCACATCTCAGAGCCAGAAGGCATCCCGCCCTTAGCAATCAAGACATGGACTTAGGGAATGTCAAGAAAGCTGGGCCTTTGCCCGCAGTTCTTAGAGCTGGATAATCCATATATGACCTCTGGCTCCAGCCCTAGCCATATCACCTGGGGATGTCACCTTACCTCCATGAGCCTCAGTTTACCCATCACCAAAATGGGGATCATATTCATACCTGACTTTATTATAGTGCTTTACAGTATGCAAAACCACGAACATTATTTTGACCATCATTCACAACAACATGTGAGATAGCTGCTATTATTATTATTTCTTCTTTGCAGATGAGGAAACTGAGGCTCAGAGAAGTTAACTGTGAAGCATGCCTGTGTTCCTACAACTTTTAAAATCTAGATGTACCATTTGAACCTTGGTCTCTCTAGTGCACGTTTCACTGTACCATGCAACTTCTCATCTTGCTAATATTTGCCCTCCTTCCCCATGTCTCAGTTTCCTCATCTGTAAAATGAGGTTAGACTTGACAATGTCTGACATTCTTTCCATCTCTTTATCTATGAACATATTATCCTATGGTTTACCTTATTGGATTATTTCAAGGAAAGCACTTCATAAGCCTTGACATTATATGTACATGTGAATAGTTGATATGATGTAATATCTCCACTACAGCTCTACTCTGATGAAGAGGACCAGAGGTTCTTGAATGCTCTTTTAATAGGGCATGAACTCTAGCTGTCTTGGCAAGGCTTTGAGCATAGCTTCAGTGGTGGAATGTATATCCAGGGTCTAGGCTAGCCTGGCTAAGAGCTGTGTATGAAAATAGTCTGTGCCTACACTGTCACATATCTAGGAGTCTGCAGGTCTCATACAAGCATTCAAGGTAACATCCATTTATTAAGTACTGGACAACCTCTATTTTACCCCATAGATAAAATAGAAAATCAGCAGGACTCCTAGGAGCTCATAAAGAAGGAAGAAAACATACACAGAGACTCCTCACGAGGATAATGAATTTTTCGGCCATAGAAACTTGTGAAAACAAAGTACTAGGGCACTGAGAGTCCATGGGGTAGAGAGGAAAGAAGGAAACTTGGGGGGGCGGAGCCAAGATGGCGGCTGGGAAGCAGTGACTGGCGTGAGCTCCCCACCAAGTTCCTCCAAAAACCTATAAAACAATGGCTCCAAACCAATTCTAGAGCTGCAGAACCCACAAAGTGGCAGAGGGAAGCAGAGCCCCACCCCAGGACAGCCTGGATGGTCTCTGGGTAAGGTCTGTCCCACACGGACCTCCCAGCTCCCAGCCGAGGGGAGCGGAGCTGAGACCAGCGCGCACGGCGCGAACAGACCAGACGTGGACCTACCAGACCAGGAGACGAGCGGAGAGTGCCCTGGCATCCCGAAATACTGAGCTGTGGCATGTACCAGACCTCTCAACCCACAAAGAGCAAAGACATCAGAGAAGGTTAGTGGGAAAAGCTGTG
>JAQQSZ010008699.1:0-12972 GCA_028646595.1 Phalanger gymnotis
TTATCATTAGTTTCACCTTTTCAATTACAACTTTTTTTTGAAATTAAAAAAATCTGAAATGTATAAAGTTTATTAACTCCTACCTTTGAAACACATCCTTGAAAACAAACTTTGAAAGAACAGCTAAATAGTAAGGAATAAAATACTTGAATTACTGGTTCATTGGAATTACATAGGATGGGATTAGAAACATGTGTGGCAGAATGGTATGCTTTACAATGTAGTTGTTATGATGATGAATTTTCTAGCTATTAATAAGGAGTTTCAATTTTTCACTGTCACTATAATTAAAACAGCAGCAAGTGACAAAGTTACTGAACATACTATGTTGACTGTCATGTCTTATATTAGCGATTTGGGCAATTTTGTTTTGACTGAAAAAAAAAGACAACCAGAATTAGGAAAGGAGTGGAAAGAGCCCCAGATTTGGACTCAAAGGTCCTAGCCTTGAATCATGATTCTGTCATTCACCACTTGTATTGTCTCGTTAAGTCACTTAACTTCTCTGTAACTCAGTTTTCCCATTTTTAAAATGAGGAAATTATGTTGGATGACCTCTAAAGTTCCCTTCCAGATCGACATCCATGATCCTACCTAACTCTGTCTTTTGTCTCTTCAAGCTGACCACTACTGTATAATTTTCTAGTTTTCCTATTAAAATTTCTTTCCCCACTTTGAGCTATAGAATCATAGAATATTCTAGCTAGAAGAGACTTTAGAGGTTATCTGGTCTAACTTCTTCGTTTTGTAGATGAAGAAACATAGACTCACATCAAAGGGTTTAGAGCTTGAAAGAGCAAAAGATTTAGAGCTTGAACAGACTTCAGAGATCATTGAATCTGACCCCCTCATTTAACAAATGAGGAAACTGAGACCCAGAGAGGTTACAAAGAAAGGTATGTCACATAGCAAATAAGTGTTTGGGGCAGGACTCAAACCCAGGTCATCCTTATTCCAAACCCAATGGTCTATTTATCATATTATTCTGTCTCTCACTAAGTATTTGCCAGAGGTCACATAGTAAATTAGGAGGAGAAGCAGCATTAAAACCCAGGGTTCCTGATTCCTATCCTTTATTTTTACCATTACATTTTTTCCCCTATTCCTTATATTGTCTCCCCCAGGACTTTCCCCTAACAAGTCCTTTTTCCTCTTATAATTATTATCTTTCTGATTCTTCCTTTAGATTATCTCTCTATGATGCTTTTATTAATATACAATTTTTCAAATTTGACATTGCATTTTTAGAAGTTATTTTAGTTTTTATTCATGCTTTTATTTTTTAAAATATATTTTATTGTTCTGTTTTTAACATCATTTACATTTGCCAGTGTATCCATCCTTCCATCTTCCAAAGGGAGCCATTCTTTATAATAATGAATAAAAAGCAAAGGAAAAAAGATTCAACAAAGGAACCAATGAATTGAAAAAAAAATTGATATCATATGCAGTATTTCCCACCCATTATCTCCCATCTTTGCAGATAAGGGTGTGGGGGGGAGGGGGGAAGAAGGGCTGCCTTTTGTTGAGTAGTGGATAGAGTACTAGACTTGGAATAATGAAGACCTAAGTTCAAATTCCATCTCAGTCACTAGCTGTGTGACCATGGGCAAGTCACTTAACCTCATAGTGTCTCAGTTTCCTTAACTTAAAAATAAAGAGGTTGGGCTCCATGGTTTCTAAGGTTTCTTTCAGTTCTAAATTTGTGATATCTTGTTGTCTCTTCTTTGGAGTCAAGCCTGGTCATTATAATTTCCCATTATTCCATTTTGTTGTTTTTGTTGGCCTTTAGATTTATGTTGTCATAGTCATTGTGCATACTGTTTTCCTGGGTCAATAATTTTCTTCACTTTGTGTGAATTCTATAAATCTTTCTATACTTACATAGTATATTCATAATTTCTCTTAAAATGAAATTTTACTTTTTTTTTTCTTTCCCTGATACCCTTTATACCTTTCATAAAAACCTGTAACAAATATGCATAGTCGAGTAAGACAAATTCCAGCATTGACTATAGATGAAAAATATGTCTCCTTCTATACCTGAGTCTATTACCTCTTTTCAGGAGGTGAATAGCATGCTTCATCGTGGTCCTCTGGAATCATGGTTGGTCAAAGTTCTTGAGTCTTTCAAAATCGTTTGTTAATAAAGTGTTGTTATTGTATAAATTGTTCATGTTCAATTCACTTCATTCAACATCAATTCAGAAAAATCTTGACTAAACTATCCTTTCATCATTTCTTATGGTGCAATTTTATTCCATTACATTCATGTATCATAATTTGCTTAGCCATTCCCAATTGATGGGCATCCCCTTAATTTCCAATTCTTTGCTACTACAAAAAAAGCTTCTATAATATTTTTGTACATTTGTGTCCTTTTTTTCTTTCATTGTTCTCTTTTGGGGTATAGACCTATCTGTGGTATTTCTGGGTACAGTTTAATGACTATATTGTGCAGGTCTGATTTACATAATGTTTGGTTTCCATTTTTTATTCTTTCCATTTTCAATAATGTAGTTATTGTGTATATTATTGTTTGTTTTGTTACTGGTTGTGCTTACTTTACCAGACATGGTTACCATGCTTTTCTGAATTAATCCTATTTGTTGTTTCTTATGGCATAATGATATTCCATTATATTAATTTCTATTTCTAAGCTATTCTCCAAATGATGGGTACTTTCATTGTTTCCAATTCTTTACTATCACAAAAAGTGTTGCTATCAATATTTTGTTATGTATTAATTCTTTTTTTCTGTCTTTGATCTCCTTGAGTTATATGCCAAGCAGTGGAATCTTGTCAAGTACTCTTTTTTTTAGTCTGATCCCATCAAATAAGTCTGCAGTCCAGCTCAATCTTTTTTATGATTTAATATGTAGGGGTAAAATGTCACTGGTAAAGTATGTAGTGACAAGATATTATTGCACTTTCTTCATCCCAAATTAGATTTACTGGTCTGTGTTCAAGTTTTCACTTTAAAATTTATTTTAATGTATAGCTCTTTTATATCCTAGTACATTTACTTTCTCTTTCCTACATTCCTATCACTCTTGCTACAAATAGTACTAGTCATGATCATCAAACATTCAAAATCTTTGTACTGTCATCATTCTCTTCCTACTCCCACCATGTTTATTTAGTAGACTTTAAAATTATAGGAACTCAGAGAAAGACATGAACTTATAGATCACTTTGTATAATCCAATAAATGCATTTGGTGAGTGTTGTACATACAGCCTCAATTTGAATACCTCCAGTGACAAGAAGCTCACAAAGCAGCCCATTACATTGAATTTGGTGAACAATATATATGAAATGTAGCACATAAACTCAGTAGATTGCATTATGCCTTTTTGACATAGTAAAAGGCAGATATGGAAAAGAGAATGAAGGCTTTTAGCATTCATTCAAAATGTAAATTAAGACAAAGTGCTATTGAAAAGTGAGACTTCGACTTGATTTGTGATTTCATACTTTATTTAAGAATTATGGTTATTATAAAATATGTGTCTGGTTGGACAAGCAGGTATTTTATTACTTTCTGTTGTCAACTAAAACAAAATTTAATTAAATGGTTTTGTAAATGAATCATTATTAGTCTTTAGAAATTTGTTTTACATGTGTTCATGAATATACAGAGATAATGACCTCCTTCATATGGAAAACAAAATACAGAATTTCCTAGGAATAGTCAAAGGATGCCTTTAAAGCTTTAGGGAATCTAGTCTAGCTCTTGGTGGCCTGCAGTCTTAGTACCCTACACATTTCTTTCAACTTTCCCAAGCCTATGGTCAGCTGAACCCAATGGGGGGCAATTGGGAGTCCCACATGGTGCTGGCTAACACTTACTGATCTAGGGGACAAGGAAAGCTCCTAGTCAGAAAGCCACTGCCCAGGCAGAGACCAGAAAGAGCTAGGATTGATTAATTAATTAGCTAAGCAGAGTCATCAGAGGCAAGAGGTAGGATTTAGATTGGAAGCATGAATTATCATCAGAGGATCGCTGCATTCAAGGGATAGCTGATGAAGCAGGGTCTGATCTAAGTAGAAGATTAGGATAACAGCAGAATATAAAAGATGAAAGTTTCACAAAAAGTCTAAGTCAATTAATAGCGCTTTGAATCTTGTAGGCATGTGCTTGTTTTTATGTCAGCCATACTTTCTAGTTTCCCCAGTTGAGTTTCAACTGGATACCTCGCCAAAATAATTTTACCTTCCAAGGAGAGAGGTGGCCTTGTGAGGACAATATACTACCACACATAAATTCTTGTCTTTCAAATCTATTACTTCAATGCTTCATAGTTTCATCTGTGTGGATACATATGTTGATGTGCATCAAAAATCTCCACCATTACTTAGTAGTATAACATCGAGGGACTTCCGCTGGGCCCATAGATGCTGGGGTATTATGCCACTCCTTTTTCTACTGAGGTCCCTCAGTTCTCAGGGTCTAGGCTGTGGCTGGACCCAGTTCAGTGCTGGGGGAACCTGGCCTCGAAGTAAAGGGGTCAGGCTGCTTTTTCTCCCATTATTTACTTCATAAAACCTCAATCCTGATACCCTAGGGACAAATTTACTTACGGCTTAGGTTATGGACCACGTCTAGGGTTTCCCTAGAAAGGGAGGGTAAAAAGGTGCCCAATATACAAAATGAATAAAATATGGGACAGGTATTTATTTGTAGTGTGCACACATGTACATATGCATGCATGCACATACACACACACGTTAACATAAAGGGCTATAACAGTGCACATCAACAGAACTACTTAAAATAGGATTCAGTGATATTTGATAACTACTGTTACAATCGTTGAATCTTAGTCTGTTAAAGCTGGTAGGAACCTTAGTGATAATCATGTGTGACTGCCCCCCTTTTCAGATGAGGAAATGAAATGACTTGCTTAGACTTCCACAAATAGTGGAAGAGATAGACCTAAAGCCCTACAGTCCTTACTTCTAATCCAGTAACTTTCTACCACTATTCCTCACTGCCTGTCCACTTAAAGGAGGTCCAATTTTTTTTTCTAGCACAACCCTCAAACCAATGTCCCAGCCCACTCATTTCAGCATCTCAACTTTCTGTGAGGTAATAAACATCCACCTTAGGCATATTCAAATTGGGCAGAAACATATGCTTTGTTTTTCCAAGAGACAAAAGATGAAAGTGAGGATTCCTTCACTTTTAGTGCTCAGGTTGAATTTTTTTTTTTCACTGAAAAGGGCAATTGAATAGATACCTTGTCCACTGAAAGTACTTGTTTAAAATCAAATTTCCAGGCAGAGAACTTTTTTGAAGGAGCCAATTGCATCCAAACATTCTCATGTTCAGTAGGGGAGAATATAGACAATGAGAGTTACTAGAGGTTTTAAACAGAATTGTCTCCTCCTCTTCTTCCTCCTCCTCTCCTCTTCCTTCTCCTCCATAAAAGAAAAAGGCACCAGTAAAATATCAAAATGCTGATATGTTTTATCCTGAAAAGAAATATTCAAAATCTCTCTATCTCTTTTTCTGTCTCTGTGTTTCTATCTATATTTCTATCTGCCCAGCTTTCTCTGTCTCTATATTTCTGTCTATTTGACTGTCTCTGACTTTCTGCTTGTGTTCCTGTCTGTCTGTCTGTCTTTCTCTTTTTCTGACTCTGTCTTTTTCCATCTCTATAACTCTCTTTGTCTCTGTCTCTTTTTCTCTGTCTCTGCTTCTCTGTGTCTCTTTGTCTCTCTCCTTTCTGTCTCTAGCTCTCTATCTGCCTGTCTTTTTCTGTTTGTCTCTATTTTCCTGTCTTTCTTTTTCTGTCTTTATTTCTTTCTCTCTTTGTCTCTGCTTTCTCTGTCTCCACTCTGTCTCTGTCTATCTGGTTGCCTCTTTCTCTCTGTCTATGCATTTGGTTTTTCTAGTACTTGAGGTCATCAGGTTTTCTTATATTTATTTGTATCTGCTTCCTCTGTAGAGCAGAATAGAAAACTCCCACTTCAGATTCCTAGCAACAACTGCTTAATTTGACAATTTGTAGATGGTATTCTTGTATTACCCTTTAGACCTTAATAATTGGTTTTTCTTTAGTGCAGTATTAAAACATTAAAGGCCATAAATTCCACAGTCACCTGTATCCATTTATTGCTAATTTATTATGGAGCATATCATAAAACTTTCCTTGACATAGAGGCCTCTTCATAACTATAAATCTTTTTTCAACTGTTTAGATAACTTATGCTTAAGTTCAAGAAAAGACCTTTAGGAGCAAATATTTTAAACATCTATTTATTACATGCTAATGGTACATGTTGGATAGCTATGGTGAATTCACTGTGAAATATTAATTTATATTCAGAGTATTTATCACTTCAAACCCTTATAAAGATAAATTTGTTTTCAAGAGGGAAAATGTTAAGTGTCAAGTGACTGTTTTGCTAAATGTTTTTAACTGTCCAGCTGAATAAAGCCTTTTAATTTAGCTATAACATATAAAAAGTGGAATTTTTTAGAATGAATGTCATTTATAACTACACAAAGGCTTATTTTTTTTTAAAACTCAAAAGCTCTGTCTATATAACACAACCAAATCATGCTATCTGACTGAGAAATAACTTTTTTCTGTTTCTACCATGAATGAGCACTGAACTGGTTAAAATGTATACTACATGGTACATTTGTCCTACTCGTAAAATTAGTATATGGATGCATTTGTGCTACAAATCATATGGTATGGTAAATGATGGTCTATGTGCAAGGAACAGTTTCTACCACCCTTCCTCTTAATCATTTTGACCAAGAGGTCTAGGAAGTTTTCAGATATCTCCATCTTAGTGCTTTTGGAAGGATCTACAAATATCTCAGTTACATTTGGTTCATTCATGAAAATTAAGTAGATCAATATACCCATTTAGTTACCTCCTTTTTATATATTTATACTCATTAATTACATAGTACTAATAATAATAACTCAAATTTATATAGCACTTTATGGTTAAGGAATATTTTATATGATATCTAGTTTGATTCCCCATTCCAGGTTTGTGAAATAGTTATGTGCCGCCACCCCATTTTACAGATCAGGAAACTGAGGCTCAGAGAGAAGAAATAGGACGGTAATGTGATATAATAACAAGAGCACCAAACTTGGAATGAGAAGACTTAGGTATGAATGACATCTCAGCCACATTCTAGCCTTGTGCTATTTGTGTGACTTCAGACATTTTCTTCTTGTATAAATTGGTGGCCTTTGGAAGCATATTAGCACATGATTATTGTGAGGAAAACTCTTTGTAAAATATAGAGTACCATACATGTGAACATTATTATTACCTTTGCCCAAACTCACATAAGCAGTAAATGGCAGGGCCATGGATTCTACCCAGACTTTACTCCAAGTGAGAAGCTTAACCATTTTCCTTTTAGAGATGGTGCAGGTCAATTTCAATCAACATTTACTTGACTTAGGAAATCCATTGCTGCCATTAAGAAACCAGTATTCACAGGCTAAATGAATTTCTATATTCACTCCCTAAAAAGAAATGTTATTTTTGCATACTTGGTTGAAAACCAATCTGGTATAACATAGATAGATAGTTGTAATCATCTTCAAATATTTTCTATTTTGGAGAATTATATATTGCTAATATCATCTCATTGAATAGACAAACATTTTAAAATTATAGTTAGCTTATGCTAAGCTAAAAAGAAATATACATTTAAATTTGCATTTGAAAATATTTTAAAAGCACAAACTATTTTGTCATAATTTAACCTTTTTAATAGGATCATAGGACTAAAGCTTTAAATCTGTAAAGGACTTAGTCCAATCCCTCATATTAGAGATGAACTGAGGCCCAGAAAAGTGAAGGGTCTTGCCAAAGGTCATACAGGTAATAAAGAAATGGCAGAGCTGAAATTTGAATCTGAGGCCTCTGACTCCATATGCACTGAAATTTGCTTTGCTTTGCAAATTTTAACAAATCTGTCATATTTGGAACCATGAAGTGACTCTTTTCCTTGCCAAGGCAAATCTCTTCATTTGTACACTCTATCCCATTATCCTTCTTACGTTTTTCAGGAACTTGTGCCACTGATAATTTCTTTGTTTAATCTTATTGTTAATCTCTCTTCTTCTGTAAGCTTCCCCCTACCTTTAGATTTCCCCCGTATTTTAAAAAATAAATACAAAACAAAGAACATACTTTCCTTAAACCCTACCACCCTTCTGGCTATTATCCTATCTCCTCTTCACTACTAAGCTTCTAGAAGTAGTCTATACTCCTTACCTCCACTTCCTCACCACTCAGTCTTCTGAAATCTTTTTATATCACTATTGAATTTTCTTTCAAGTCAGAGTCAACTAGACTCAGCAATTGCAAACAACAAAATTTACCCACAAAGCTCTCTACAATATACTAACCATTCACAATAGATTTCATTTTCCCCTTCCTTAAATTTCCTTGTGGCATGGTACTTCTCATACAGTCATGATGATGGTTAAGCTCAAGTTGGGGACTTAGCATTTTCCTTTGGCGTAGTACTAGACTAGCTTCCTACTTCCACTACCTCTGGCCATGGTGCTGATGCTTCTTTGGCATTCTCACCCACTCCCATGACTCCAATTATTGCTTTTAAGCATACGACTCTCAAATAAAATTATGCAGCTTTAATTTGTCCCATGAGTTCTTTTCTCACATTTTAATTCTTTTTGGACATCTTCAACTGGATGTCCCACTAGCCCTTCAGACTCAACATGTCTAATTCTGAACTCATCTTCCTTCCAAAATCTTCTCTCCCTACTACAATCTTATCTATTTCTGTTGATAGTGATTATCCCTCAAGTCATTTAGACTTAAAAACTTAGAGTCATCTTTGACTTTGCCCCTTTTTCCTACCTCTCCACCTAATCAGTTGCTTCAGTTCCCTCATATGTAATAGGAGGGATATGGATCGTATGGCCCTCTGAGTACCTTGTAGCTCTAGAGCTATAAAACAATTGATTCTACCTCCACCATATTTTTTATGTTTATTCCTGTTTTTCCATTCACATTATTACTAACCTAGTTCTAGCAACCACCTCTCAAATTGAATAATAATAATAATAATCTTCTTACTGAGCTCCTTTCTTTCATTCTCACTCCTTCTGCAATATCCCTTAAATATCTGCCAAAGTAATCTTCCCAATAATAGGCCTGATTGTGTCATTTCCCTCAAAACTTTCTGTGGCTCCTTGTTTCCTAAAGAATAAAATGTAGATTCTCTTTCTTTAAGTTTAAGACCCACCATAGGTTGGCTCCAATTAACCTTTACAATTCTGTTTTACCTTTACGTACTCTAAATTCCAGTCATTCATTTCCCGTTCCTGGAACACAATGCTAAGAGAGTTGTTGTGTAGAAATGCCTTGGTAAACTTTTAAAGTGTACAATGTGAATTTTTATTATTCTTGTTATCTGTTTAATTCTTTCTCATCCTTCGAGGTCCAGCTCTGGGCTACTTTTCCCATAAAGCCTTTCTTGTCCCCCCCCCCCCCGCCAAAGACCCCATGTAAAGGTGTCTCTCCTCCCTCAGATTTTCTACTGATACTTTTTCCAGGATTTCTATCACATTCTAAATTATAACATATTTATTTGCGTTTATCTGATCCTATCCCCTAGCTTTCCTCCCCACAATTAGACCATAAGCTCCTTGAGAATAAGAACTGTCACTTTTTTTGTCTTTGTATCTCCAATGCTTAGAATAATACCTTGTATGAAGTAGGTGTATAATACAATACATAATAAGTGGTTATTATCAATAATAATTACCATTTTCTTCTCCTCACTGTCATATTCCTTGCCCTAGTGAATTGTCATCCTTGCTTATAGATGATAAACTATTTAATTGGTAAGTTGAAAGACATACTATACATTTCTGTATAGTTATCTACTGGCTATTTTAGTCTGCAGCCTGATGCCTCTGATGCAATGTTATAAAATGGTATGGCAGAAAATGCCCACTACACAAGTATACACACGTATCCAATTGACATGCATCATTATTGCTTTAGGCACTAATTGGTGATGGTCTGGAGGTTTAGATTCCCATTTGATTATAAGTTAGCCAAAACTTAGTCTAAGGTATCAAATTCTTCTGGAAAAAACATCATGATATATCTTAAAAGTCATCTTGCTTTATTAAAGTATATGTGTTAGTGTTATATTCTAAAACTGCAGCAATTCCTATTCATTCTTTAACATTCTGAACACATTACCATAATAGGAAAGTGATAAAGGGAAAAGCCTAAGTTAACAATATGAAGAAATTTTCATCAGCATAACTTTGAAAGGTCTTTGCAACCCTGGTATATAGCCTATTATGAAGCACAGATTACCAAATGCTTGAGTAATTTTCTATGTTGAAGAAAAGAGTGCTTCTAAAATTTGAAAGCAATTTAATTTTGAATAATTTAAAAATATTAAATAACCATTGGCAGTTTCTAACACTTTCTCTCTGCTGAAATCGTAGTCTTTTGCACTAGCATGTTTCCTTGATCTTGGTCTGGAAGAATTGTTTGGTTTTCTTTGGTGACATTTGGGCTCCTCCAGACTTATCAGGAGGCTACAGTTTAATACAGAGAGAGGCACAGAACATGTCAATATAATGCTGCTAATGTTTTCCATGTTTATGATCTGAGGGTCAAAGTCAAACCTCTTATTGCATTAATAATGGCAAAGTAAAAATAGGCTTTGTAGTTGTGAATTCATGGTTTTAAAGAACAATTTCCCTATGTTTTCATTAATTGAAGCCATCCATTGAAATGTTCAAGGATTATATCATAATTCAAACAATTTATCTCATGTTATACCTTTAGATTGTGAAAACTATGAATATGGGCATACATATGGATTCTTTATAACTATCAATCCTAAAATTACCCTTTTTTCAAAAGTTATATAAACATAAAGCATTGAAAGCTATATGTAGGAAAAAAACCACATTTAAAGCCTATTATCAGGGTAATTAAACACTGATTTTGACCTACTTGTTTGAAATAACTTGGTTCGTGGCATGGTTAATATACCATACTCAAAAGCATGACTATATACTCTGGATTCAGATACCATCAGATCTGAAGACCAGGAATAATCAGGGTTTTAACAAAATACTTCTAAAGAAACTTCAGAGTGCCTCACTAAAAAGCCTTTTTTAGTGACTTGTACTATAGGCAGCAGAGTGTAACCAGCACAAATAGCACTGACTGGGAATCAGAGGAACTAACTTTTTATCCCTACTTCACCATATATGTTGTATGATCAGGGACAAGATACTTAAAATTCTGAATCTCAAGCTTTTCATTGATAAAAGTAGAATAAAATGAGCTTGCAGAACAATATCACAAGGTTACTACAAGGTCAAACAAAATAATGGGTATAAATGGTTTTGTAAATTGCAAAGCACTATACAAACATTTATTATTGTTGATATTCTTCTGTTTATTATCATCATCGCATTCTCATCTTTTTGATGGCATTCAGATAGAAAAAGAACCATAACAAGTTGCTGTCCTACTTTGATTCTTTTATGTTTACTGTTCTGTGGACTGTTGAACAGGTGGGTAAAAACCTGTTCTTAGAGTTGAATAAAATTGTCATGATAGAAACTCATCCTCTGTAGGTTCACTGAAGGCATCCTTTGTAAAATTGCAATATCAGACAAGATAGTGTAGATGATATATGACTCATATTATTCCCACATGAGTTCATTTCTTTTGCTAAAGCTTTTCATTCTAAGCAGTTTGGACATTAGAAATAATTGCAATGGAGACTTTTACTTAACATATTCTTGACCTTTTATGGGTCATTGTGATTTCTAGATGATTGTGGACAAGAAATTGGTCTATGACAACTTTCTAGTTCCAGTACATTTTATTGGTTGAACTCTAAATATATTTTGAGGTCTGTTTATATGATACGAGAACTGGTTGTTTATCAGACCTTGAAATCTGGAGACCTTCTAATGTGTAGTTCTAGCCATGAGGTCATGTCTAGTTAGGTATTAAGTAGGTGTTAAACTTTTGTATCCTGAAGTGATGTGTTTCATAGTTTCTACCATATCGTTTTATAATCTGCATTGATAACTAAGTCTAGACTCCTTAAAAATAATTTCTGTAATGTCTGATGGTAATGACCTGGTCCTAAATGGCCATCATAAACTCCTCAATGGCTTGTTTGATGTTTCTTTGTTAACTTATTATATTGTTGCCTGAGTTAATATGGATGTCATTCACAGAAAATCTTTTGATTCCATTCCTCAATCTTAGTGGTTTCATGGCCTCAGTTTAGAGCTAAATTACTTTTGGTTACAATCAAGAAAGTCAGCCTTGACTATTACTTGGTGAAGAGATATCTGCTTGTTTCAAAACCTATTTATTTATTTATTTTTCTTTTTTTTCTTTTTTATTTTTTTTCTTTTCTTTTAATTTATTTTTTTGACATGTTTGGTTTTCAGCATTGATTTTCACAGGCGTTTGAATTACAAATTTTCTCCCCATTTCCTCCCCCCCAACTCCAAGATGGTGTATACTCTGGTTGCCCTGTTCCCCAGTCTGCCTTCCCCTCTGTCGCCCCATTCCCTTCCCATCCCCCTTTCCCTTCCTTTCTTGTAGGGCAAGATAAATCTCTATGCCCCATTGCCTGTGCATCTTATTTTCTAGTTGCATGAAAAAAAAAAAACTTTCGTACTTTTGAACATCTATTTTTTTAAAACCTTGAGTTCCAAATTCTCTCCCCTCTTCCCTTCCCATCCACCCTCCCTAAGAAGTCAAGCCATTCAACATGGGCCACATGGGTAACATTATGTATAACCCTTCCACAATACTCATGTTGTGAAAGACTAACCATATTTTGCTTCTTCCTTAACCTATCCCCCTTTATTCAATTTTCTCCCTTGACCCTGTCTCTTTTCAAAAGTGTTTGTTTTTGATTATCTTCATCCCCATCTGCCCTCCCTTCCA
>JAQQSZ010008700.1:0-12972 GCA_028646595.1 Phalanger gymnotis
GTGCAAAGTGTTACTCCTTTGTTAAACTCTGTAAAAAAACTTCTTCTAGAACACCTTGGGTAGAGTATCAGTGCTGGAGCTCTAGACCACAAAAGGCTGTGAACTACAGGATAAGGACAACCAGAAAACCTCTGGCAAAGCTATGAAGGGAGGAGAGGGGATAATCATGGAACAAGTGAGACAGGGAATGTAACTACAGGTAGCTATAGAACTTTTCCTCCATCAGACTTCCAGATTATACTTAACATTCTTATTCTACTCCAAGTAATCATAGGAATAAAATCTGGGAAGACATCACACAATCATTGTTTTTGATTCAATGGCCTTACTTTCTTGTGCTTCTTGTATGGACCCACCAATCAATGACTCTGGCGTGTGATTCCATCCCACCTACATTGAACCCTTGCTACCTATCCATTTATTCTTGTCTGTGCTAAATTCCTGGAGATTGACACTGAGACGGTGTACTTGGACCATACTGCCCTGATATAGGTCAAGCAATGGCTGTCTAGGTCGATAGGGAGTTCAGTAGATGAAGTAGTTGGGCAAATTAAAGTTGAGTAGTTATCGGAGAGGGGAATAGTAAGACCATCAAAGCCCAGACAAGGCAAGATTGTTGGTGAGATTGATGGTAACAGGTCTTAGAAGGACTAATAAATAAAGCAGGTTCTAGGCTGTAAATAGAGGTTGAGGCAAAAATCAGCACATCAGTCAGATTTTAGGATTGGTTAGTGTGAATTCCAAGACATAAAGTCAGGGGCCAGTTTTAATGTTTGTTGCTTTCGAGCAAATGCTATCATTTTATTTTGGACATCCCAAATCTCCTTCAGTCAGTCCAATTCTTGTCAAACTTCTTCCAAAGCCTTAAAAGACTTGCCTTTTTTTAAAGGCAGTTACTAATTCTAAGACCTTAGCCATCTAAGAGCTGTGGTGTCCATGCAGTGTAACTGCATTAAATCCTGTGGACATATATCTGGCCTAGTTGGGAGAATTTCTGTACTCTCTGGTATTTATGAGGGCTAATTAATAGGAATTCCCAGGCTCTACGGCATTAGAGTAATTGTTTCTTTGTCACTGGACAGAGTTATGGAGTCAGAGCCAAATTTTCTTAACTAAGGCTATAATACCTATTATCTATAAGGGGCAGGCAGTATGACATACTAGATAGAATACTGACCTTGGAATCAGGAAAATTTGGGTTAAAATCCTGCCTCTGAAATGTATTAACTTTGTAACTATGGGCATATAATTTAATCTCTCTGACCTCACTTTCCTCATATATGTGGTAAAGGATAAAAAAAATCTGAAATATCTAGTAAACAGTTGTCATGAAGCTGAAATGAGATAATATATGCAAATTAATATATAGTTGTTGATTATTATTATTATTGTTATGTTTCTTTGTTTCTTTCAATGACGAATTCCTAGATGTTGAAAGATAGCCAGACTACATAGAATACATTACCTACCTAGCTTAGTCTGTCTTGGATGAGATCCAAATTTCTGTGGGTGTCATAGATAGTATTGTCAGTGGTACTTGAAGGATTGATGTCCTCTTCAGTCTCTCTAGCTCTGACAGTTCATTTTGTGACCACTTCTGCACAGTTCAACTCAACTCTTACGTATTTCATGCAGCTTTCCCTCTTTCAGAGTATGCTGGTATGCTCATTCTCTGATTTCCTGTGTCACTTTTTGTCCTTTTTCACTACTTTTAACCCATTCATACTACTTCCCAATGTTACTCCTGCCATTTTACGTCTGCGTATCTCATCTTCCTAACAGAATTCCAGTGAGTTTTAAAGAGAAGCAACTGTGTGGATTTTCCATTTCTTTCCATTTCCACTTCCATTTCTTTTCCATTCCATTTCCATTCCTTCTCCTCCCTCTCCTCCCAATGCCCAGGCCCTAGCCTACTAGGAGATCAAATCATATTTGTTAATGAATGGCTTCTTACCTTAGCATGATATTCTTAATCTTGACAAATACCCTAAATGAATTTATCTCACCACTGTTCCAGTACTGTAAGTATAAAGACCAGAGCTGACTTGAGTTAACTAGGGGGTACAATGGATAAAATACTTGTCCTGGATCAGGAAGAACATATTTCAAGTTTGTCTGAAACTTACTGGCTGTGTGACTCTGGGCAAGTCACTTAACCTCTGTATGCCTCAGTTTCCTCATTCTTAAAATGATTAAGTATCATAGTACCTATCTAACAGGATTGTTTTGAGGATAATATGAGATCATGTTTGTAAAGCACATTGTAAATTTAAAGTGCTATATAAATACTAGTTAGCAATTATTATTATCGGGAGATTCATACAACACATAGTTTAGGCATGAGCTGGCTGAAACTACATTCTAAAAGAAGGCAAGTTCAACAGATAAATATATTCTATATCTAGCCTTACTCTTTCATAGATTTTAATTCATATTAATAGGGGTTAAGTAAGTTCATCATGTGTTTCTCAAGACTATTTCCTGGTGGGAAACTAGAGTCCTCTAAAGTTAAGTGAGGTCTGCATTTTCACAAGATCATAAGAATATTGTATTTAAAGCTGAAAATGACTTTAAAGGCCATTGAGTCTAACCCTGCATTTTGTAGATAAGGAAACTAGAGCTGGGAGAATTTAAATGACTTGTCCAAGATCAAAAGATAGTAAATGAACAAGTTTTGAATTCAGATCTTCCTGACCCCCAGCTTCCACTGTGCCACTTACACCACCTCACACTTATTATTGTGCTAATGAAACCTAGAGAAACAATAGCATCATTTGATTGGAACACAGAAGGAAAGAAAAAAAGAAGAAAAAAAATTTTAGTTGTAAACAGTCGCAGCAACAATTCCCATGTGCCCAAAAAGGGGATTCCCACTCTTCCCATTCCTATAATAATTTAGAAAGGAGGCTCCTCCCAGTAGATTACTATCAGCAAGTTATAAAAAACAGTACGAAGTCTGGGCATCTGTGAAACCCACCACTTGTGGCTCTCATTTACTACTCAGCCTCCTGGCTACAACTCACTATGAACCATTAGAATTTCCCAGCAGACTCTGCTGCTTGGCTGCCGCTACTGCTAGCCAACTGGCAGACTGCCCAGAAGTCAATCTGTGCCTCTGCTCAAATTCAGTTCCCTGCCCTCGGCAGCACAGGACTTCCCACATTGCATCTAGTCTTCTTCTCCACATGACTTTTCCTGAGCTCTCTCTTGCTTTTTCTTCTCACCAACATTTATGTTTCTGATTGATGACAGCATATTCCATATGCCCAGTTTCCTGTTGAAACTAATCATACTGATTTGTGTCTGTTACACATCACATGGTAGTGACCTTGATATTAAGCCCTTCCTCCCATTACACAATCATAATAAAATGTCACTTCATTACCCCACCTGACTTCTGTAAAAGAAAATAAATGATCATCTCCTTAAAGAATCAAAGATAAGATTTTTAAGTATCTACCTGTCCATTTGTGTATTCTACTTTGATATGTCTTAAGAAATGGTAATTATATGCTTACACATGTTAACATATAATAAATATGATATTTTGGATATAATAAATAACCATATTAACTATGGATGGTCTTTCCATCATTCTATTTATTAGAGATTAATTTATCAGATGGCTAATTGTATCCTTAAAAGTCACCCACCAGACCTGTGTTCGAGGAAAAGGCAATAGACCATCGGTATGTTGCTTAGACTATCTATGTTAACATCACTTAGACTTATTTTTCTGTTATACATATTTGTTTGCATTATATGGATGCATATGTACTTCTGAGGCATATAACACAACCTGCCTGAAATTCAGAAGTGCAGCCACTGTACTTTGAGAGCCGAAAGGAACCAAAAAGTCTTTGGTTCAAATCTTGTCTCAGACCCTTACTAGCTGTATGACTCTGGGGAAGTCACTTAACTTGTCTTGGCTACAATTTATTCATATTGAATGAGGGTGATAGACTTAATGACCTTAAAGTTGACTTAATGACCTTAAAGTTATCTTCCAAGTCTAAATCTATGATCCGATGGTCTGTAATTTTCACTTTGAGGGAACATGGTAATTAAAAGTTGTGAAAAGCAGAGAACAGCACAAAAAGCATGGCATCCCTAAGGATAGTTTTATGGGCCTAAAACGTTTTTTGGGAAAGTCTTTGAGGTAGGGAAGGGAACCAAGATGGGAATGGTCACAGGAAGAGTGAAAGTTAAGTATCAACTGTCTATTTCACAATTTCATCCAAGATAAATGGGGATACATAATAATACAGTCCATTTATGGAATTGTCTTTAAATCATTTATGTATAACATTAGGAAGATGACTTTGCTATGGTATAAACATTTAGAAGCTTACTTATCTATATCCCGCAACAAAATTTCAGAACAGATGAAGTACTTCTCTGTATCTTCATATATTTCACATTCAGGAGATCAACTGTAGGAGGTGAAGATAGACTATAAAATGAAGTAGATAATTTTATTAAATGGTATTTCTAAAGTACAAAATGTGTTGAAATCTTTTATTTGAGTAGAAAATAAAGGTTTATTGAAGGTTTCCCAAAATCAAATGAGATTGAGGTCCAGCCTGGACTCTTACTCTTTCCTGAAAATTTATATCCACTCATAGACTTCAAAAAAAGAAATTCGAATCCTGGTATTTCATTCCATTCTGCCTATTCCTCCAAGCCTCAGAGGTCAGGGACAGTACAATGATATATCTGCCTATGAGGGAAACTATCCATGGCCCAAAATGTCATTCTTGATATAGGTAATTCTAATGCTAAAATGAAGTGCATATTGAGTATATCTCTGTGTGGTGTGTATATGTGTGTACGTGTGTGTATGTATATATGTATGTACATATACCTAGCAAATTTACATTATACCAGGTTTATCAAGGAAAGGGGCCACTGTAGTTATAAGCCTAAACATAATCACATGCTAGGCCTCAGAAAATTTTAAGTATATCAACATAACATCTAAAGACATATAACTTTCTATTTTATGGTTATAAGTAAAAATACCCTCAGGGATTGTACTCTGGTTGTTTTATATGATTTTTTCAGTATATACTGGAAATAAAATGGAGTCTCATAATATTTTAATATTAAGGTTCTCTTGTTATATGGAGTAGGCAAAGGCAAGCAAGTCTTCGATTTCACTGAGCTGTATTGTGGAACCTGCTCTGAGTCAAAATTGGTCCTAAAAAGCAATGCAGTATAATAAATGTAGAGAAGCCTCACAAGCTTACATAGCTGTGCCAACTTCATGATCAGATTCAGAACAGATGAAGGATCATTGTGACTTCAGAATTCTATTCCTGTAAGATGTCACCTTTCTTGCAATCTCACTTATATAAAACCTGTTTTTCCTCACTGTAACCTCCAGTGCCTCAATACCACTCCTATTCTAATCCCAGTTTATCTCCCCCATTCTTCATGCTTTTTATTTGAATTCTTTATAGAGATTCAGTAGCCAGCTTCTTAGAAGTCTTCCCCATCTTCTCGTCCCTAGGACCTTCTGCTTTTCATAACCTGCTAATTCTCAACCTCCATGCCCCCACCATCTATGCACCACCTGGTTTTTACTTTTCATTCCTATTCTTGCAATTTATTTGTGTTGAACAAAACACTAAAAGAAACTCAAAGAAAGCAAAAATAAACTTGGTGCGTCTTAGCATTTCCTGGATAATGTCATATCCCTCTCCATTAGCATGCTTTTTAGCCAGCAAAGGAATAACATTTTAACAACAATGCTTTTGTTATATCAGTGGTCATAAAGGTATTAGTTCATTTGAATTCAGCAATTGTGATGGTCGGAGGATAATTTTTATTGTCTTCTTTTGCTCTTCTGAATCTTCCAGAAAGAGCAGATCCACCCCCAGCTTCTTCTGTTTTCCCTCTCTACTGTTTCACTTGATGATCTAATCAGCTCCCTTCAATTAAATTATCATCTACATGTAATTGATTTTCAAATCTATTTAGCCCTTCATAACTTATCATTTGATTTCTTGAGTTTCTTTTTGGGACATTTCCTCCATTCTCAACCAAAAATAGGTCATCTTGGAACAAGTATAATTTGATTATTTGAAGAAGGGGGGGATCAGGAAAGTGACCCAACTTAATTTGGATGATAAAGTGGCAGAAGGCCTGGCTTCTAGAAAAGTATGTTATCATAATCATTGAGCAAAGGATTCCAGAACAATATTCATGGTGAGAGATACATTTAAAATACTGGGTCAGCCTTAGCAGTGGCCCACAAGAATCTTAGGATTCATCCATATTGCCCTAGATAGAGTTGTAGAATATCTTGTCTTGTCAAATTTACATTATTCCATTTTGTTGATTAAGTTGTTCTTGAGTAGTAATTGCTTTTTTTTGGGGGGTGGGCAGTATTAAATAAAGCTGCATCATTTAAGATAAAGCCTTAGCAGTTGTATTAAATATATATATATACATACATATATATATATACATATATATATATACATATATATATATATAAGTGGTTGCATAGCACAGACTCAGAATTCAATAACTCTGTTTGATGTTCCAGAAAGTATCACCATGCTGGTGAATCCAATGCCATGGAATTGGATTAATATCAATATGTCTTCATTATATTCAGGCAATTGAACAAGCTTTTACAAATCGCTCTGTGCCAGTTACTTCCAAAGGATTGAGGATACAAAGACAAAAACAAAATCATCCCCAAAACTCAAGTTACTGCCCACAGGGGGCTTACATTCTGCTGGGGTTAAGTGTGATGTATACCAATGACTATATACAAGAGACAGACAACTAGAGAAATCAGGAAAGGCCTCCTTTAGGAGGAGGTAATTGAACTGAATCTTGAGGCAGCTAAGGATTCCAAGAGATATCTTTAAGAATGGAAGACATTATTGGTGTGAGGAACAGCCTAGAGCCAGGAGCTATAATATTTCCTCTGGGAAGTGGCCAGTAGGATGGTTTGAATGACACATTGAGTGTAGGAAGTGAGAAAATGTGGAGTCAACCCAGAAAGATGGATTGGACTGATTGTTAGAACATTAAATGCCAAACAGAAGAAGTTGTATTTTATCTTGGTGGTATGTCTTC
This sequence comes from Phalanger gymnotis, assembly GCA_028646595.1. Classification (NCBI taxonomy): domain Eukaryota; kingdom Metazoa; phylum Chordata; class Mammalia; order Diprotodontia; family Phalangeridae; genus Phalanger; species Phalanger gymnotis. Next base: position 7,096 of record JAQQSZ010008700.1, read on the forward strand.
TCCTAGGCAGAAGCAATGGAGCAAAATGACCAGACATACATTTTAGGAATATCAAATTGGCAGCTCGGTGGAGGATACCACATAACTTATGTGTCACCAAAATGCACTCAGGTTCTAGGATGAAGGTTCTGTTGAGTTGCTTCCTAGTCATTTTTTATTAGTGGGTTTATAGCAGCTGTGGCTGCTTTCCTTTAAGAAAGAACTATCTAAAAAGTTTCAGTAAACAGGTGAGAGAAAGGCATAGAGGCTTCAATATAACTGACACTTGATGATACAACAGTGCTGCTGGGCAAAACCCTATCCTAAAAATTATAGTAAATGCATCACCCCAAGGACTCAAAAAGAACAAACCAAAAAAAAAAAAAAAAAACAACAACAACAAACCCCAAAGCATTAAAGAGTTGAGGGAGAAAACATATCTAACATTGCACCACAGTGCCCCCTGGTGTAAACTGGCAGTGTTTTGTTTTGGGGAGAAGTGAGAAAGGTGATTACCAAATCATTGGGTTTCATCAATATCTGGGAATTCCTGTTAGGGAAATTTCCTTCATCAATGTAGATCAGCATTTCATAATTTTAGAGAATTGACTGGATCCATGTGGGGTCAAGGGACTTGCTCGCAATCAGACAAGAAATTATGTGTTAGAGACAGAGTCTTTCTGATTCCAAGACCTATAGAATGTTCTGCCTTTCAAAACACCCCCCACCCCTACCTGTCACCCCCACCCACACGCACACCCATACTGAAGATTATTTCCGCCTAAGAGCCTCAAACAGCTTCAAAAACTCTGACTGGTATTTATTAATTCCTCAGTTCTATTTATTCAGATTTGTGCTAGGCATAGGCATTATAAAATAATTTACTTTTATTATATTTTTTGACGCTCCTATAAATCACTGTTTTCATTTATAAAGCATTATTACAAGAATGATTTAACTAGGGGGATTTTTCTTTGTGGCCTGAAGGAGTGAAAGGTTAATAGCCTAATGAATTTCTATAAAACAAACAGTAGACTTTTACCATCCTTCAGTCAGTAGGTGGTAAATTAGTAGGTAATAACATGTGCAGGTAATCTGCATTCTCAGGCCAATAAATAATATGTGGACATTCGTTTTACTTGAAAGAGTTGACAGTATATATTATTTGGATTGTGGTATTTCAGTGTATTAGAGAGGAGCAGAGTAAACATATCCGAGTTGATATTTCAGAAGCATGACTTTGAAAACCAAAATATGTTAGATGAAGAGACTGTATGGCTTAATGATCACAGTGCTGGGCTTGGAGCTGGGCACCAGGGTTCAAATCCCATCTTTTCAACACTAACACATACTTACCATGGGTAACTTATTTAACCCCTTTGTGCCTCAGCCAGCTCCTTAAACACTGGATCTGTCTTAATTATGTTTTAAATACTATTAGGTAAAATGATCTGGAATATGATAGCAATATCCATAATTTCAAGTGGGGTTAGAATAATTTCTTCATGTGGAAAATTTATATTCTTACTGTATCCTGACTTTGTGGCATTTCTTCTGCTAACCTGTTAGCATTGTCTGATTTAGTGTTGGGTAATGGAGTGGTTGAAAAATGTTAATATGCAACGGTACTCCAAAGGGTTTGAAAAAATACTAAAATAATAGGCTGCTGCTTGCTGTGAAAGTTAAACATATCATCAAGATATTTTTACAAGCAGAGGTGTTAATTATCCATTGAATCTGTAAGAGCCACACAATTGAAAAATGTGTTGATTCTCTCCAGTGATATGAAATAATGCTGCATTTCAGTATAATTAAATCAAAATATAGTTAGAAAAAAAACCTTTTAATTATCATTCTCTTTATTCATTGCTTGGAAAGAAAAACTACTCAAATTCCTAATATGAGTATTCATAGGATCTTAGATTTTATAAACTTAGAATTCTCTGTAAATATGAACAGGAATTATTTAGCCCAAACTTCCCATTCAGTCCCTTTTTTGATATCACTGATACGCGATCATGGAGTCTCTGTTCAGAAACATCTAGTGACAAGGAGTTTCTTCCATTGTTGGGAATCTCTAATTGATTCATGATTTTTTTCTTTCATAAAGCAAAAATTATCCTTGTAATTGTCAACAGCAGGTCTTCGGCCTTTCTTTGGGAGCTCTACAGAATCTCTAATTCCTTCTAGATAATTCAAATCAAAATTGTAGTTCCAATCCACAGTTCAAGCAAAGGGATGATCCTTGTTTTCTTGCACAGTAGAAGAACAGAGAAAGCCTTGGGAGAATTCCTGTCTGTTGCTTGCCTGTCTGTTGACACAAACTGCTTTAAAGAAATTGTGTTAAGAACATGGTTAGGGATCAACATAATAAATGCTGCTGCTAGAAAAATGACTAGTATACAAATAATGCCAAATAAAGCCTGGAAGTAGCTGAGGAATACAAACTGAAAAGAATCATTGTAACTAAAGAAAACTCTGTTGTTCAGAGGAATTTTAGACATAAACAAAAACAACCACAACAAAAACCTTAACTCTACTGGGGAGAAGAGAAAGGGCTGAGAAGACAAGTTTACAGAAATGCAAACAAAAATTTCCAAGATGAAAATAAAACAAAAATAAAGTACAAAGGAACTTAGAAGACTTTTTGCCTATACTATACACATACATACCTACACTGATCAAACGCAGTGGTCAATTGCTCAACTGCAGTTTTCTTTTCTTTGTATGGGCAGAACGATAGATGAATTCCTAATATTAGTATTCAAAAATTATTAGAATTGGTATTCCTTTCTAAACTGCAAACCTTGTATAAAAATGACTTCATGATATAGTCCAGGGGTGGGGAACTGGCAGCCTTGAGGCCACATGTGACCCTCTTAAGTCCTCAAGTGCAGCCCTTTGAATCCAAACTTCACAGAACAATTCCCCTTAATAAAAAGGATTTGTTCTGTAAAACTTGGAGTCAATGAAAAGGCTGCACACAAGGACCTAGAAGGCCGCATGTGGCTTTGAGGGCTCAGATTCCTTACCCCTCTCTTTCTACCCAATCTACCTCTTCTAGAATATACCAGATAAAAGATCATCTATTCTCTACCTGAATATTTCCAGTGACAGGGAGATATTTGGGGCAACCTGTAATTTTCCATAGTGTTTTCCTTATGTGTAGCTAAAATTCTTCCTCCCTGTAACAGACAACTGATGGTGTGAGTCCCTCTTTAAAGAGCTATGCAAACTGAATCCTTTTGAGATAATTCAAATCAAAATCTTCTATATGATCCTACTGAGAAGTATAAATAAAAGAAGAAAATTAGCTTTCTTTTACCATAGAGGAGCAGAGAAGATATCTTGTGGAATGTTATTGTTTGAATTCAAAGATACTTTGCTTAGAGATTAGAAAGATAATGCATTTTATTCTCATCCATGGTTTAAATACATGTAATAAACATTAAAGCTTTGGTTCCATTGATATAGTTTTAATTCTGCTGAATTGCTTGTGTATTTGTTGCAGTTGCATGATCTGTTGTGGTGGAACCATCTCAAAGAATTCAGAATCAGACTACCTCTAATTCAAGTACAGGCATTTATTGAGATCGATGCCTCTCATGAAGCAGGCTAAGTTCCAAGAGGAACCAACAACTTCAGGGAAAGCAAGATGGATTTTTATAAAGATGCAATTGCATAACAGAACTTATAACTATTAAAAAGGCAGGAGGAGTTTGTTAAGGGATTAGGTAATAGAGGAGGGGTCCCAGCCACAGTAGAACTGTGCATGCAGATACCCACAATGCATACAGAAAAATCCATTTAAAGGGGTATGTATGTACGATAATGATATTATAATAAACCTCTCTACATCATAAGTTCACTCTAATTTTTTTTCTTTTGGAGGGGGGATGGCAGAGCAATTGGGGGTAAGTGACTTGCCCAGGGTCACAAAGCTAGTGTGTCAAGTATTTGAGGCTACTTTTGAAATCAGATTCTCTTGACTAAAGGCTGGTGCTCTACTCACTGTGCCACCTAGCTGCCCCATAAGTTCACTCTAGATCAGTTCTTTACAATTACCACTCAGGCACCTACTGTTTTGGGGCCCACACTCTGCTTTGGCATCCTGGTGGTGCTGCTTTCTAATTGACTGAGTAATGTGGTCCTGTCTGAGACTAGAAGGATGTGATTGTGGTTGAGTACATGAACATACCTGGTGTTTCTGTGAGAAACATTAGGAATGGCTCTGGGGGCAGTGGCTAGCTAGAGGCAGTGGTTGGGATCCCGTCACATGGATATGCCTGCTGTTCTATGAGAAATATGAGTTCATGGACACACCTGTTGTTCTAGTGAGCAGTGAGGCCTATGTAAGGAGGTTAGGATATTGAGTATGTGTTGGGGGGTAGGGAGTGGGGCCCATAAGGAAGTTAGAATATTGGAGCTGGGGCATCTTTAATAGGATTCCATCATATCATTACTGTAATTCTAGAATATGCTACACAATCAGACAACTACAGAACAGAAAAGAAGTTATCTTGGACCCCACTACCACCATTCTCATGGAGGAAACTTTCTAGGGGCTATTAAACCAAGATAGCATCTTAACTGTGATAGTTATTCTTCTAGGAATGAAATGTTGCCATCCTAGGTTCTCTGTTCCATTTCATCCCAACTACCATGAGAGACCTTAGAATACACAAATGTTCATTAAGAACATTTCTAAATGGGGGGTGGAGCTAAGATGGCAGCTGGAAAGCAGGGACTAGTGTGAGCTTCCCACCAAGTCTCTCCAAAAACCTATAAAAATTGGCTCTGAACCAATTCTAGAACTGCAGAACTCACAAAATAGCAGAGGTAAGTAGGGCTCCAACACAGGACAGCCTGGATGGTCTCTGGGTAAGGTCTATCCCGTGCAGAGCTGAGAGCGGAGCAGAGCCCAGCATGGGCGGCGCAGACCAACCAGACCAGGAGCCAGGCAGGGCGGGCCCTAGCGTCCTGAATCAGTGAGATGTGGCAGTTACCAGACTGCTCAACCCACAAACACCAAAGACAACAGAAAAGAACTGCAGAGCCCAAAAAATAGTGGAGGGAAGCAGGGCTCTAGCCCAGGACAGCCTGGATGGTGTCTGGGTAAGGTCTATCCTGCATGGAACTGGGAGTGGAGCAGAGCCCAGCGTGGGCAATGCAGACCAACCAGACCAGGAGCTGGGCAGAGAGTACCCTAGCACCCTGAATCAGTGAGCTGCAGCAGTTACCAGACTTCTCAACCCACAAACACCAAAGACAACAGAGAAAGTTAGTGGGAAAAGCTGCTGGGGACAGGGTCATAGAGTTTGTGGTTCGGCCACTGGCCCTGGGGCAGTGGAGGAGGGGCAGCCGAAGTGGGGCAGCTACAGAACTACAGCTGCAGTTGCTTCTGGACCTGGGCCCACCTGGTGGGAGGAATTAAGTGGCGGATCAGAGCAGAAGTGCAGAGCCTGCTGAAGATCTAAGTCCAGTCTGGGTTGGGAGTTCTTGTGCTGGTGTGGATCAACAGCGCATCTGCCCAAGCTTGGAATATAGTACTCTTTACTCTACGAGCAGTCATACCCCAATGAAAAACTCAAGGGACAAGTAAGTTGGCCAGGAACATGGCCAGGCAGGGAAAATGAATCCAGATTCAGTCTCAGACTTTGGAATCCTTCTTTGGTGACAAAGAAGACCAAAACATACAGCCAGAAGGAGACAACAAAGTCAAAGAGCCTACAACAAAAGCCTCCAAGAAAAATATGAACTGGTCTCAGGCCATGGAAGAGCTCAAAAAGGATTTGGAAAAGCAAGTTAGAGAAGTAGAGGAAAAATTGGGAAGAGAAATGAGAAGCATGAGAGAAAACCATGAAAAACAAGTCAATGACTTGCTAAAGGAGACCCAAA
>JAQQSZ010008701.1:0-12972 GCA_028646595.1 Phalanger gymnotis
TTATAGATATCTTTAATTTCTTCCTCTGAAAACTGCCTGTTCATATCCTTTGACCATTTCTCAATTGGGGAATGACTTGTATTCCTATATATTTGGCTCAGTTCCTTGTATATTTTAGAAATGAGGCCTTTATCAGAGACATTAGTTGTAAAGATTTTCTCCCAATTTTCTGCTTCCCTCCTAATTTTTGTTGCATTGGATTTTTTTGTACAAAACATTTCAATTTAACATAATCAAAATTATCCACTTTGTATTTTGTAATGCTCTCTATCGTTTGTTGAGTCATCAGTTCTTTCCTTTTCCATAAATCTGATAAGTAAACTATTCCTTGCTCTCCCAAATTACTTATAGTATCAGCCTTTACTCCTGAATCATGAACCTATTTTGACATTATTTTGATATATGGTGTAAGATATGCCCAGTTTCTGCCCTACCATTTTCCAATTTTCCCAAGAGTTTTTGTGAAATAGCGAATTCTTAGCCCAGAAGCTGGCCTCTTTGGGTTTATCAAAGAATATATTGCTGTAGTTGTTGACTTCTCTATCTTGTGTTCCTATCCTATTCCACTGATCCACACCTCTCTTTCTTAGCCAGTACCAGGTAGTTTTGATGACTGCTGCTCTATAGTACAGTTTAATATGTGGTATGGCTAGGCCACCTTCTCTAGCATTTCTTTTCATTAATACCCTAGATATTCTAGAACTCTTGTTCTTCCAGATGAATTTTGTTATTATTTTATCCAGCTCTATAAAATAATTTTTTGGTAGTTCAATTGGCATGGCACTGAATAGATAGATTAATTTAGGTAAAATTGTCATTTTTATTATATTAGCTTGGCCTAACCATGAGGAACTGCTATATTTCCATTTATTTAGATCTGAGTTTATTCACGTGAAAAGTGTTTCATAATTACATCATTATTTGTTTAACTGCCTACATTAGCAGCACAATATTTTCAGGAGGAAATTGTAATGCTCCCCTCACATCCTGATGGAGGTAGCCTAGGACTCAAAGTCTGACAGCGTTGGAGTAGCAATGCCCTCCAGACCAAAGGTCCTTGTTCTTGCAGGGAATCCCAGAGCCATGATCAACTGTATGAACTTTAATAGAGAAGGGGCTACCATCTGAACCATCCACTCCAACACTGACCTGTGGGATGGAAAAGCCAGACTAGTTGAAGTAGCAAGGCTGCTGGGGAAATACATTGGAAGCATCTTGTGCCATATCAGTCAGACCACTGCTAGTCCTTCAACCACTATCTTCCTTCAAATCCAGGTGGAAACAGCTTAGGTTGCAGAGCCCCAAAAGCCCTATCTTCAAAGTCATTATCCCTGGGAGTTACCCTTGTTTCAATGTGACTTGTCAATTGTTTCTGCAAGTGCTGTAGCCTGAGTAGCTACAGAAAAGAAAGACCTAAGGGGGAAAATTGGCAACAAAGTCTTTGGCATACAAAAATCATAAAGAGATATACTCTTATAAGTGAAAATTCTATAAGATGTACCACCCTGTGCTTTGCTTCTGTACTCTATCCGGAAAACTCTTACTCTCTCCCCAAATAGGCACTTTCTTACTTTTCTACGTCTATCTTCAGCATTTAACACAGTGCTTTGTGTAAATTAAGTGCTTAATAATTTTTTTTTTTCCTTTTAGTCATTCATTCACACAGATATGGCCCATAAGGAAATTGTTTCTACCTTGGACAAAGTGAAATGAGTTTTTAGCTTGAGTTATCTGGGGTGATAATCAATAATTAAATTAAGCAGATACACATCAATATCTCTTTTAGCATTATGCCTCCACCACCCTTCAAGGCGCCAAAGAGATAAAAGATGGAGATGGATATCTGCTGGTCAAGGTGGAAACACCTAAGTCATTCTAATGGTTGATATTTAAGGAATTAACACTCACCTGCACTGATATTGTCAGTCTTTTTATTTTTTTAATTTTTCGTATTTTATTATTTAATATTTGTTTTCAACATTGATTTCCACAAGATTTTGAGTTACATATTTTCTCCCCATTTCTCTCCTACCCCTCCAAGTGTTTCAACAATACGGTAGCAGTTGTTGTGGAGGTGAAAAACCAACACAATCACAACAAGAACGCTGCCAGCATAGGTTCGTTTGATCTACTTTACTAAGGAAAGCAATGTTAAGGAGTTAACAAGCTTACTTTAATTCAGCATACAAATACCATTCACTCAGTTCAGGGGAAAAAGCCAGCACCTTGAACTTCTGAGCAAAATACAAACAAATTACAGACATCGACAGACAGACCAAATACAATTCATAGTTACCAAGATCTGAGATCAGCCCAGGAGCTCATAACAAGGACTGGCCCAGAGTCATTTGTGTCACCATGACTGTGGGTAAGACCTCTGAAAAAGGGAAAGCCAACCCCTGGCTTTATATCTTTTTCTGGGTCAAGGATGAGTCACCCATGCAAATCACCCATGTGACCTAAAATTATCACAAAGAAGCAACTTCGGTCTACAAGCCACTAATGTCCCAAACATGTCAATCAAACTCATGTGTAAACTAGGCCCTCCCCTGAGGCAAGGAGGTCACCAAAGATTACCAATCTAATCAAGGAAACATAGGCCAAACTCTTCAAGGGCACTTAGTTGAACTGAGTGCTAAGAGCCCATTTTGTTTGCCAACACACCAAGATGGCATATATTCTGATTGCCCCATTCCCCAGTCAGCCCTCCCTTCTGTCACCTCACCCCTTATCCCCTTTTGTCTTGCTTTCTTGTAGGGCAAGATAGATTTCTATGCCACATTCCCTATATAACTTGTTTCCCAGTTGCATGCAAAACCACCTTTTTTTTGAGCATTTGCTTTTAAAACTTTGAATTCCAAATTCTCTCCCCTCTTCCCTTCCCACCCACCCTTCCTAAGAAGACAATCAATTCAACATAGACCACATATGTATCATTATGCAAAACATTTCCAAAATAGTCATATTGTGAAAGACTAACTATATTTCCCTCCATCCTATCATTTCCCCCCTTATTCAATTTTCTCCCTTGACCCTGTCCTTTTTCAAAAGTGTTTGCTATTCATTACCTCCTCCCCCTATCTGCCCTCCCTTGTGTCATACCCCCTTTTTATCCCCTTCCTCCTGCTTTCCTGTGGGGTAAGATACCCAATTGAGTGTGTATGTTATTTCCTCCTCAAGTCAAATCTGATGAGAGCAAGATTCACTCATTCCCCCTCACCTGCCCCTTCTTCACTTCCAATAGAACTGCTTATTTTTGCAACTTTTATGTGAGATAATTTACCCCATTCTATCTCTCCCTTCCTCCCTCTCTCAATATATTCCTCTCTTACCACTTAATTTAATTTTTTTTTTGGTTAACATCCCTTCATATTCAACTCACTCTGTGCCTTCTGTCTATGTATATAAGTATATTCCCTTAAACTACACTAATACTCAGAAAGGTCTCCTGAATTACGCAAATCATCTTTTCATGTAGGAATGTAAACATGACAGTTCAAGTTTAGTAGATCCCTTATAATTCCTCCTTCTTGTTTACCTTTTCATGCTTCTCTTGATTCTTGTATTTGAAAGTCAATTTTCTATTCAGCTCTGGTCTTTTCATTGAGAAAGCTTGAAAGTCTTCTATTTTATTGAAAATCCATATTTTGCCTTGGAGCATTATACTCAGTTTTGCTGGGTAGGTGATTCTTGATTTTAATCCTAGCTCCTTTGATCTCGGGAATATCATATTCCAAGCCCTTCAATCCCTTAATGTAGAAGTTGCTGGATCTTATGCTATCCTCAATGCGTGTCCAAAATACTCAAATTGTTTCTTTCTGGCTGCTTGCAGTATTTTCTCCTTGACCTGGCAAGGCTGGAATTTGGCTTCAATTTTCCTAAGAGTTTTCTTTTTGGGATCTTTTTCAAGAGGTGATTGCTGTATTCTTTCAATTTCTATTTTACTCTCTGGCTCTAGAATATCAAGGCAGTTCTCCTTGATAATTTCTTGAAAGATGATATTTAGGCTCTTTTTTTATCATGGCTTTCACTAGTCCAGTAATTTTTAAATTATCTCTCCTAGATCTATTCTTCAGGTCAGTGGTTTTTCTAATGAGATATTTCACATTGTCTTCCATTTTTTCATCCTCTGGTTCTGTTTTATAACATCTTGATTTCTCATCCAGTCACTAGCTACTACTTGCTCCAATCTCATTTTTAAGGTGGCATTTCCTTCAGTGATCTTTTGGACCTCCTTTTCCATTTGACTGATGCAGCCTTTTAAGGCATTCTTCTCCTCATTGGCTTTTTGGAGCTCTTTTGCCATTTGAGTTAGTCTATGTTTCAAGGTTTTATTTTCTTCAGCATTTTTGGGGTCTCCTTTAGCAAGTCATTGACTTGCTTTTCCTGGTTTTCTCACATCATTCTCATTTCTCTTCCCAATTTTTCCTCTACTTCCCCTACTTGCTTTTGCAAATCCTTTTAAGCTCTTCCATGGCCTGAGACCAATTCAATATTATTTCTTGGAGGCTTTTGATGTAGGCTCTTTGATTTTTTTGACTTCTTCTGGCTGTATGGTTTGGTCTTCTTTATCACCAAAAAATGATTCTAGAGTCTGAGACTGAGTCTGCAACCTCTTTTGCTGCCTGTTCATGTACCCAGCCAACTACTTGACCCTTGAGCTTTTTTCAGGGCATGACTGCTTGTAGAGTAAAAAGTGCTATGTCCCAAGCTTTAGGGGCAGTGCTGCTGTTTTCAGAGCTACTTCTATTCCATTGTTACTGCAAGGTCTACCACAGCAGTGCTTCTCCTCCCCCAAGAACTGCCAATCAGGACCACAACCCAGATCCCAGCAGGGCAAAGCAAGAGAACCTGACTCTGTTCCAGCAAAGCGCTCCTTGCACTCCCTCTCTGATCTGCCACTTGATTTCTCCCACCATGTGGGCCAGGGACTCCCGAAGCAGCTGTCACTGGAGCTCTGGAAGCTGCTGCAGGAACTTCCTGCTTCCCCACCACCCCTGTGCCACCTCTGCCACCCCCAGGGCTGGGGATGGACCACTCTCACCCCGATCCAGCAGTTTTCCCACTAACCTGGTCCATTGTTTGTGATGTTTGTAAATTGAGAAGTCTGGTAACTGCTACAGCTCAATGATTCATGGGCCTCAGGCCTGCTTCATCTGACTGCTGGTCTGGTTTGTTCCTGGTACAGCCCATGCTGGGCTGTGCTCTGCTCCCAGCACCGTGCAATAGACCCTTCCCAGTGACCATCCAGGGAGTCCTGGTCTGGAGACCTGCTTCTTTCTGCTATTTTGTGGGTTCTGCACCTCTAGAATTTGTTCAGATACATTTTACGGGTGTTTGGAGGGATTTGTGGGAGAGCTTAAGCAAGTCCCTGCTTTCCAGCCACAACTTGGTTCTGCCTATTGATATGGTCATTCTTGATTGGCAAGTAAGCCTTTCTATCCTGAACAAAAGAGAATACTAAAATTGCTAAGAAGATAGAGACCTGAGATTCTGAAATAGGATGGGAGACTGAAGGAAGAGGGTGGGGGTCTTTGGACAGGATTATACTGCCACCCTTGCCACTACCACAACAGAATCTACCACTGCCACTTTCAGCAAACTGTCAGGGGAACAAAACCTGGGGTATTAAGACTGTATTCAAATCATCATCGGGAAAACTAAAGGGAACATTCCAAACATTCCTAGAGATGTTTTATCCTACTGAGAGAAGAAATGGAGAAGCTGTCATTTTTCATTCTAATCCTTGTTTCTCCCTTCTGGGAGAGGTCGTTTTCATTGTTTCATTTTTTTTTGTCCCTCAAAGCATTTTTTGATGACCTGTGTGTGTGTGTGTGTGTGTGTGTGTGTGTGTGTGTGTGTATGTCTTTGAGCTGGTAGAGGGAGAGGTAGTGGAGGAAGTCCCCAGGAAAGAGAGATAGTGGTTTCTAACTACTGCTGTAATTTTTCCTCACACAGTGTAGACTGAACTATACAAGAGATTTTACTGATTTCTATGTCTATGGTTTCCAAAAAACAGGGAAGTATGAATCTGGACCATGGTAAATGGAAAATGGTCCTAGTGATTTCTTGAGGAAGGAAATATAAGGAAGCTGGGGGCTAGTATTGCTAAGGTAATTGTCTCAAGCATCACCTGTTCCCATTGTCTTATAGAGGCCTGTATAAAAGGGAAGGAAAACTATTTTCCTTCAGAGCGAGAGACAGAAGTTTACCTCATAAAAAAGATAAAACAAAATTTAAAAACTCCTTACTTCAGAACTGAGAAAAAGTAGTGCCCCTTGCAGAATGATGGGGTATCAGGAGTAGTTAGATCTCTACTTACCAACCCAAACACCTAACCAATACATTTGCTCCAGGTGTATATGACCAGAATGGCTAAATTCTCATTTGCAGAATAATAGAAGGATTCAGTGGCATAACTAGATCATCTTCTCTGCTTCTTTAGTCATCCCTTATCTTATGGTACATGTGATATCTACTCCCTATAAACCCCTGAGGAACTGTTTACAATATTGCACTCTTAGATATGAATTTATTTCATCAACTCAGTAAAGCTAATATCTAGCATTATGATGAAAAACATGACTTAAGCCAAAGAAATAATTTGATGGGCATCAAAGGCATCATTTCAGATATGAGTAAGACAGGGATTTGGGGTGCAAGCAGTAATATGAAATACTGGTAATCATACCATGGTTGTGGCTTTCTAAGTGTATAGCCAGCTCTCATCTGAACAATATGCTTTGAGATTTTAAATTACTTTTCTAAAATTTTAGATTATGTTGAGTTGCTTTTTTATGTTTTTATCTGTAGTTTCATTTGTGTAGACCTACCCTCCACCAATTCCTGTTTAAATATCTATACCTCCTCATGAGTTTTCATCTTATGTATTAATTCTTATTTTTTTTCAGATAGATATTCCTTAGGTGATCTATACTATCTTATTTTCTCCATCTTTTTGGTGTCTTTGGATACAGATATAGAACAGAATAGAATACCTCACTGTTCTGTTTTATTTGTTTTGTTTTTTGTTTGTTTTTGATTTACTTATTCATCTTGTCATATGTCCATTTCTTACAATAGTCTTCTTTGTGACTATTAAACTAGTGCAGGTATTCCACAGTACCATTATCAATGGCATCATGCAGATGATTATAGACGGTTTTTTTGCTAAGAATCAGTGCATCATCAGTGTAAACATTAAACAAATATTGATTAAATTCTCATATATGCCAAATGTTGTGCTAAGTATAGGGATGTAGATCCTGTTTGGCGCTCCTACAAAGGATCGTGAGATGTCCCATGCTTCCCATATCTCTCCGTCCTCACCCATCCCATCCTCTTTCTGCCATCTTGCAGCACTGCCACCATGGTGCGCATAAATGTCCTGGCAGATGCTCTCGAAAGCATCAACAATACAGACAACCAAGGAAAATGCCAGGTTCTCATTAGGCCATGCTCCAAAGTAATTGTCCAGTTCTTAACTGTGATGACGAAGCATGGTTATATTTGTGAATTTGAGATCATTGATGACCGCAGAGTGGGAAAAATTGTTGTGAACCTCACGGGCTTAAACAAATATGGTGTAATCAGCCTCAGATTTGATGTTCAATTGAAAGATCTGGAAAAGTGGTGGAATAAACTCCTACCATCCTGTCAGTTTGGGTTTATTGTGCTTACAATCTCAGCTGGTGTCACAGACCATGAGAAAGCAGGACGAAAACACACAGCAGGAAAAATGTGGGGATTCTTTTTCTAAGGGTGTAAAACATACATACAAATAAAATGCTCCAATGGAAACAAAAAGAATAGGGATGTAATGGGGAAATAAATGCAAAGAATATAATTATTCCTACCCTCAAATAGCTTACATTTTTACAGTGTCATTGTGGGGTAATGTTGATAATCTTACAGAGGCCAAGAATTATACTCTGTTGAAATTTTTTTCTCCTTTGCATCACTAGTTAATTAAATCTTGAGGATTAGGACTTTGGCAGTCTTGGTTTGTCTGCTCTGAAATTTCATTTCATTATATTTCTTAGAAACCAATGATCTCACAATATCATCTTTAACTTTTTCAGGAGACCTATCTGGGGCTACAAATCAGACGAGTCAGCAAATTCATCACCAGTGAAACTCAATAACAATAAGTTTAATTTCACTGAGGTGTAACTTGAGTGTGTGGAAGTAGGGGCGCAGTCTGGATGATGGAGGGTGTTAAGCAATTTCAAATGACCCTGGATTCTGAACAATTGAAAAAGTAGCACTTTCAATATAAGAGCCAGTGGCCAGAACTAACCACCCCCCCAAAAAAAAAAACCTAACATATGTTCTATAACTAATTTATAGCTAGAATACAGTCTTTAGGATTCTAACAAAATTGAGACACTTAAACTTTGTGGGCTAAAGCTTCAGGGGGGTATCAGAGTGATCATCAAAGTAGTCCTTCAGGGGAGGATTAATACTTATGTTTTTTCCGAAGATGGAGGAAGATGTCTAAACATATATTTATATCTTTATATCAGTAAAAATAAGGCAACTGGGTGGCACAGTAGATAGAGAACCAGATATGGAGCCAGGAACATTTCTCCTTCTGAGTTCAAATCTAGACTCATACACTTATAAGCTGTGTGACCCTAGCTGGAGAAAAAAATGGCAAATCACTCCATTATTTCTACCAAGAAAATTCCAAATAGAAGTCACAAAGAATCAGACATAGCTAAAAATGAGAGAAAAAAAATCTATGCCAGTATCATCTATGTCAAACTCATAATGACTTCAGAGGAGACATGATAGAGTATAGCATAATATATTGACAAGTAAATCCACCATTTTCCCTAAACTATTAAGAAATTAATAAATTATTTTCCCAGTTTGTTGAACGTCTCGCTAGTCTTTCCTTAGATTTTATGATTTTTTTCTTTCTTTTCTTACTCACACAAGCAGCATAAATGAGTAGGATTACTTAGTCTCAAAGTATGCTTCTTTGTTCCCTTTAAATGGTAGGAAAGAGTTTCCATGTGGCATGCTTCTTTAGAGGTTTAGAGGTCTTGGTCCAATAGGGTATAGGTCAGCATCACTCTAACTTTTGACTGTTCGAAAAAAAAACCCACAACTAACAGAAATATACATAAATCCCAGGCTTAAGTATTCCCAGGAACAATCATTTTCAGATCTTAAAGCTGATTTCAGTCATCCTTAGTTATATCTTAGAAATCTCTTCAATGAAAGATTGAAATTCCTTGTTCTCATTTGTTTCTCGTTCTCAAGCAATTTAAAATGCTTCATTTTCTATGAAAAAAAAGCAGGGTGGTGACCAGAAAAAAACATCTGGGAATGCTTTAATCTAATTTTCTTAGGTTGTTTTATTAATACCTAGTCAATTAGGATATTGCTCTCTTTGTGATGCACTGGGGGTGGTAGCGGGAGTGTTGGGGTAAGGTTAATTTGTCAGCTGTTTTAGACTAAGCAGCTGACAAATTAACCTTACCCACCCACATATATATAAATATACATGCATACACACATACATGCATACATATATACACATGTATACATACATATACACACATCTGTACATACGCATGCACAAAAATGTGTGTATGTGTATGTATGGATGTTGTATACGTCTATAGTTTTTCATTGTATGTACATACTGTCCTTTTAAAGTCAGAGACCAATGAATCCAATTAATGTCAACTTCACAAATACCTAAATTACTTTTAGGACTAAATGGTTTCATCTGATCACAAAATCTCTTCAATTATTGAAATTCATTGTTAATCTGGCAAAGGGAAGGTAGCAATTTTTTAAAGGGTTGCGTCAGAACAAAACTTCAAATAATACATAGATAAAAATCATTTGAATTGAAGAAGAGCCTTGATAAATCTTCACAATTAGAGCTATGCTACAAAAAGGAAAACTTGTGGTAGATATAGGGTACTAGAAATGACCATTTAGGAAAAAGAATTGCGCCCATAATAGAGGCGGATTACTTTTGGCTACACTTCTGAGACTTTACTAATAGATGATTGGTCCTTAAATGTGTCCTTGTTCTTACCTTCCCCCATCATTGCTTTTTAGATAGACCTTTATTTAATAATAGTCAATTATGCCTGTAAAATACTAAGAATTAAATTAGAAGCCAACAATAATGCCGGTATGAAGTGTTTGATTCAAGACTTCAATGTATTATGTCATGCCACAGGTAAAACAAAAATTCATCAGGCAAAATGAGTACAAATATATACTCCTAGGCATCCAGTGTCCTAATGATGTCATTTGGCTCCATAGCGCTTCTCACAATGCCCTGACTAAACTTCTTAGGACTAATGAATGGAGAGATAGTTTTAGAGTCAAGAATATCTGGGCTCAGCTTATGTCTCAAATGTTTATAAACTCTGTGGCACAGGCTGAATCAAATAACCTCTCTGAGCCCCAGGAAATTCTCTAAAATTGTAAATTAGAGAGAAGGTGCAAACCCGCATTAGAAGATGGAGTTTCCTCACCAGGAGTTCCCTATATCAACGAAATAAAAGATCCAGCCCCAGAATAAATTTGTGTCAAATCAGCAGTTCTGAAATAATTTGTTTCACCTTCTTGGAATATGCCTTAAAAAATAAAAAGAATCTTCTCCCCCTTCCTTCCCCCCACAACCCCGTCCCCATGCAGGACAGGAAGATTGAAATGGAGATTATATGGTAATTAGCTAAACTTCTCTGCCATGTGGAGTTTGGCAAAATTTTAAAAGTGCATACTTAGAGAAAACTAGGGCTGCATCAGGAGAAGTACTGTAGGTAAATTTATGGTGAACATTTTGACTTTTAAGCACCATGATGTTGAAAACATGTCATGTGGGAAATCTTAACATTTATGCCAAGATAAAAAAAAAATTTAAAAAAAGATGCAACCTGGGAGGCCAGTCTAACAATACTTCCAGGTTTTTCTGGTTTAAGATAGAATGAAAGACTAGCCCTATGTGGCTAAGAAAAATGAGACTAGGGGAGAGAGAGTTGATGAAGATGTATTAGATTCTGAAAGGTTAGAAATGGACTGATGCCAAAAATCTGTTAGAAGTGGTAAGCAGCTAAAAATGAGAAGTCTAGTATTAAAACTAAAAAGGCAACAGAGCTGAATCACTTAGAGGAACACATAAAGAATCTCATTATAAAAGCCAATTGAATTTTTTAATATCTAATGGGCAGCTATAAAATATACCATGTAAATTAACTTAAAAGTACCTTTATTTATTTTTGGAAAGGAAAAAAAGGAGAGCATTGTATAGCTGCTTACTTTACTTTCTCTGTTTAGATTGGAAAGGATGTGAGTCATTAAAAGTAATGATAGCAAATAATTCTTCATTTCCAGCCATATTTCAAGGTTAGTGAGGATGAGAATTAACACTAAGAATTTCCCCTTCATTGGTTATCTTGTCCTGCAGTTGAGATTTTAGCTCTTAAAACAGATTCCTAAATTAGAAGGAACACAAACAATATTTTATATATCTGGAAAGAAATCTTTGTACCCAGCCAAAGATAGGGACATTGTGAAGTCAGGCCCAGTGCAAAGTCCACCTTTTCATTACTCTCTTAACACACTTCCATTCTGCTCTGAGGCATTCCAGTAATCCTGCTCTGAATAGAAACAGCAAATAACATACAGCCTTGCCAGGGTACAATATATTTCTTGCAAGTCAAAAACATCATCTGCTTATATTGAAACCATCACCTCACTGTAATTAGGTCAGTATCACAAAAAGTACAAAATCTGCCAGCCAAACTCAAACAACTGGAATTTCCAACTGCACAGTTTCATGGTGATTATTCGCTGAGAAGCAGTGAGCTCCTGGAAGAAATATAACATGGTATTAGCGGTATTGATTGTATTTTCTTTTGTTTGTGAAGATATTAAATGCCTATAGCCTGAGTTTGCTTTAATGTTCACCCTATTTCTGTGGGGGAAAAGAAATTGAAGATCCATCCTAATTAGTTTGCTGATTTGGGTTGTAACTCAAATCCATTCCATATTCTAGGTTGTTAGGGACAAAGATCTATTCTTGCATGAAACATAAGTGAATCTTTCCTGGGGTGGAGTGAGGGTAGAAGGTGTAAAAATAGAGAAGGGAAAACCTGATCCTTGTTAGCATATTGAAGAGTGGAAAAGTATTACACAGAAAATGAATGTAAGAAAAGTAACAAGTGGGGGCGGAGCCAAGATGGCAGCTAGGAAGCAGTGACTGGCGTGAGCTCCCCACCAAGTCCCTCCAAAAACCTATAAAAAAATGGCTCTGAACCAATTCTAGAGCTGTAGAACCCACAAAGTGGCAGAGGGAAGCAGGGCTCCAGACCAGGACAGCCTGGATGGTCTCTGGGTAAGGTCTGTCACACGGAGCTCCCAGCCCCCAGGCGAGGGGAGCAGAGCTGAGCCCAGCCCTACACAGGGGGAACAGACCAGCCCTGGACCTACCAGACCAGGAGACTAGCGGAGAGTGCCCTGGCATCCTGAATTACTGAGCTGGGGCATCCAACAGACCTCTCAACCCACAAAGAACAAAGACAACAGAGAAGGTTAGTGGGAAAAGTTGCGGAACTGAGTTTGCGGTTCGGCCACTGCCCCTGGGGCATCAGAGGTGGGGCAGCTTTAGAACTACAGCTGCAGTTGCTTCTGGTCCCAGGCCCACCTGGTGGGAGGAATTAAGTGGCTGATCAGAGCAGGAGTGAAGAGCCTGCTGATGATTTAAGCCCAGTCTCGGTAGGGGGTTCTTGGGGAAGGAGGAGTGCTGGTGAGGCAGCGCATCCGCCCAAGCGTGGAACATAGAACTCTTTAGTTTACAAGCAGTCATACCCTGTTGAAAAACTCAAAGCTTAATTAAGTTGGTTGGGAACATGGCCAGGCGGCAAAAACACACCCAGATTCAGTCTCAGACTCTGGAATCCTTCTTTGGTGACAAAGAAGACCAAAACATACAGTCAG
>JAQQSZ010008702.1:0-12972 GCA_028646595.1 Phalanger gymnotis
CCAAGAACCCCCAACCCAGACTGGGCTTAAATCTTCAGCAGGCTCTGCACTCCTGCTCTGATCAGCCACTTAATTCCTCCCACCAAGTGGGCCTGGGGCCAGAAGCAACTGCAGCTGAATTTCTAAAGCTGCCCTGCCTCCGTTGCCTCAGGGGTGGAAGCCAAACTCCGTCCAGTCCCGCAGCTTTTCCCACTAACCTTCTGTGTAGTCTTTGCTGTTTGTGGGTTGTGAGGTCTGGTACATGCCACAGCTCAGTAATTCAGCATGCTAGGGCACTCTCCGCTCCACTCCTGGTCTCGTCAGTCTGCAGGTCTGCCGCGCCGCGCCTCTCTGCTTGGCTCAGCTCCGCTCCCCTCAGCTGGGGGCTGGGAGTTCCGTTTGGGAGAGACCTTCCCCCAAGACCATCCAGGCTGTCCTGGGCTGGAGCCCTGCTTCCCTCTGCCACTTTGTGGGTTATGCAGTTCTAGAATTGGTTCAGAGCCATTTTTTTATAGGTTTTTGGAGGGACTTGGTGGGAAGCTCACGCCAGTTAGTGCTTTCCAGTCGCCATCTTGGCTCCGCCCCCCGAAGATCAAGACTTTTGAGTAAGGTTATCTCTGTTATGCAGGTAAACACAGTGTTATGTAGGTAAAACAGAATGTTTTTGTATTTCCTAAACTCATAAGAATCATGACTTGAAAAGGATTTTTGAACATAAAATATTTAGAACAAAAGACCATGGAAGGTAAGAACTAGAATAACTTGAGAATTTTGTGTTAAGGCTAGAAGTGACTTTACAGAAACTCTAGTCTAACCAATTCATTTTAGGGTTAGGCAGGAGGATTTAGATTGCTCAAGGTTGCACAGCAAGTGGCAGAACTGTGAATACAAACCAGGTCCCCAGATTAGTGCTTCTTTAACTACATCACCCTGCTTTTCTTCTCAGTCCTTTCTGGATATTGCTTTTAGATCTCTGGGCAAATGTAAATTCTAGCTTTTTAGGCATTTCAAAAATATTTGTTGTACTCAGCTCATGTTTATTCACCTTCCTTGGAGGCCTCAAGGAAAATAATAAGGGATCAAAAGGAGGATGTGCCCAGTGGTAGGCTCTATAGACCATCTGTGTCAGAGACAGACAGGGCAGTGATGACAAATCTTTCTCTCATTCTGACAGATTTTATCTGGGAAAGAGTGCCTGTACATTGGGGAATGAAAGGAGAGTAAATGCAATGCATACACTCAAAGTTTTTCTTGTTTTGAACATACCCACCCCAGTTATATGGGGCACCTGGGTTTACAATCCTGGGGTAAGAAGGACCAGAATTCAAAACACAGGCTTAGAAATCTACTAGCTGTGTGACCCTGGACAAGTCACTTAACCTATTTACTTCAGTTCCTTATCTGTAAAATGGGCTGGAGAAGGAAATGGCAAACCACTCCAGTATCTTTACCAAGAAAACCTCAGCTGGGGTCATGGAGTCACAGGGTTGATACCCCAGTTATAGCTGTATTATTTTGGGCAAGTTAATCTCATTAAATTTCAGTTTCCTCATCATGGGATTAATATGTATAAAAGAGCTTTGCAAACATTAGGTTAATATATTATAAAATGTGAACTATTATTATCAGTAGCTAGATTACAAATAGAAAAATGAAAGATCATAATATATATGTGGACCTTAATGGCAGGATGTTCAGTTCAACTGGTGGCACTTTTCACCATGTTGCATGTGTTGGTAATATTTCTTTCCAGTTTATTGTAACTTGGAAAAACTAAAATTGGGCAGAGAATATCAAATGTTGCAATAATGTCTTGGAGGTTTACTGTTGTTTAAAGTACTGGTTAATTTTATCTGGGATTAGGAACGAGGAGAATTGTGTTCTTCTAGTCCCTCTATGGTTACTAATTAAGATCGGTTATATATCATATTACTTGTCATTGTTCGTATTGGGAAATCTGAGACTTAGAGGGATTTGTGATACATGTTTTGAGTCCTTTTTCAAGCTTTATCCTTTCATAATAATAGGGGGTAGAGCCAAGATGGCGGCTGGAAAGCAAGGGTGGGCTCCCTGCCAAATCCCTCCAAAAATCTATAAAAAATGGCTTTGAACCAATTCTAGAACTGCAGAACCCACAAAATAGCAGAGGGAAGCAGGGCTCCAGCCCAGGACAGCCTGGATGGTTGCTGGGTGAGGTCTATCCCGCAACGAGCTGGGAGTGGAGCAGAGCCCAGCGTGGGCGGCGCGGACCAACCAGACCAGGAGCTGAGCGGAGTGGGCCCTAGCGCCCTGAATCAGTGAGCTGCAGCTGTTACCAGACTTCTCAACCCACAAACAGCAAGGACAACAGAGTAGGTTAGTGGGAGAAGCTGCTGGGGACTGGGATAGAGTTTGTGGTTCAGCCACCACTCCAGGGGCAGCAGATGTGGGGCAGCTACAGAACTACAGCTGCAGTTGCTTCTGGCCCCAGGCCCACCTGGTGGGAGGAATTAAGTGGCTGATCAGAGCAGGAGTGAAGAGCCTGCTGAAGATCTAAGTCCAGTCCAGGTTGGGGGTTCTTAGGGAAGGAGGAGTGCTGGTGTGGCAGAGCTGTCTGTAATAGCTCTGAAAACAACAACGCATCCCTACAGCTTGGAACAAAGTACTGTTTACTCTACAGGCAGTCACACCCCGACGAAAAACTCAAGGGTCAAGTAAGTTGTCTGGGAACATGGTCAGGCAGCAAAAACACACCCAGATTCAGTCTCAGACTTTGGAATCTTTCTTTGGTGACAAAGAAGACCAAAACATACAGCCAGAAGAAGTCAACAAAGTCAAAGAGCCTACAACAAAAGCTTCCAAAAAAAACCATTTCATAATAATGACAAAATAATAATAGTTCATTTATCTACTTTTTTTAAGTGACCAAGAACTTTCCTAACAACCTTTCTTGTGAAGGAAGTATCAGTATTTTAGTGATTGGTAACTCTAAGGCTTAGAGAAACTTGCCTAAATTTGTACTTGGGCAAACTGGTACTTGAATTCTGTGACTTAAAATACAGTAATATTTCAACTGTATCAAGCTGCCCCAAGTTCTTGCTATTTCTGTCTCTGATTTTCTGTGATCTTTGGTCCTTTGAGCTAAATCCTTCTTCCTCCAATCTATGATTCATGAGTATATATTATTCAGTCCTTTATGTATATTAGATCAGATTTGGTTTCCAAAGTTTTTGATTGTATGATTAAAAAAACATACACATGTATACATATAAACACATACTTTATAAATTGATGAAAGAGAATATGTGCCAGTTGGAAACACCTTTTCTTTCCTTTCCTCAGCTTCTTTCCAAAGTAACATATTGGCCTTGAGTAGAATATTTTTTTGGGGAAAGGTTGTAAGGATTTCTTAGCTTATTTGCAGGCTCACTGTTTTCCCATAGCCTTTAGTTACTGTTACTCTGTATTAGCTAAAAATTGGCTTACTTTTTTTTTTTTTGTTTAACTTTTTGGATTAAATAATACGGGGTTTTTTTTTTTTTTTTGGGTAGAAAAAGCCTATTGTGGCATACAAAGCTGGAGGGGAGAGGATATTTATATGGGCAGTCGGCCAACATTTTATAAGCTACAATTTTCCTTTGAATAGCTAGTGGTTTGGTAGGTCTGTAATTTGTGGTTTTCTGAACTTGTAAAATGATTACATGTATTTAAAAATGACCTTATCTTTTAAAGCTTTAAACAGCAGATGAATGTCAAACCTTGTTATATCAAGTCCATTGTGTGTTGCTAAATTTTTGAAGGCTTTTTTAATCCCATGATTTAAATTAATTTGCATCCCTAATTGAAGAGATATCTTTGATATTATATCAGCACAGTTGAAGGCAACAGAAACATGAATTTGACCACGTAATTCTGTTAGAATTCCCTGTTAGCCATGTTGTTGTATTCCTTAGCCACAACTGTCAGGATATGTTGTTATTATGTAATGTGTGGGTTTGTTTGGTTGTTTCTGGTGCCCTCTATGATATTTAGTGGGGAGTGTGGTCATTTTCACTTTTGATGGAGTTAAATGTCTTTTTTAAAAGAGTCAAAATCATAGAATATCAGAGTTGCAAAGGCCTCTAGAACACAGAATATAGAATGTTTGACTTAGAAGGAGAATAGCTAAGTCTAAAACTTAGGTTCCTGATTTGTAGTCAGTTGTCTTTTCCTTTTTAAAATTTAATATTTTATTTTTTTCCAAAATGACATGTAAAAACAATTTTTAACATTCATTTAATTTTTAATTTCTCTTCTTCCATCCCCTCCCCGTCATTGAGAAGTAAAACAATTTGATATAGGCTATACATGTACACTCATGTGAAACACCTTTCCATGTTAGTCATGTTGTGAAAGAAAATACAGACAAAAAACCCCCCAAGAAAAATAAAGAAAAAGTATGCTTTGTCCTGCATTCATATTCCATCCGTTCTTTCTCTGAAGATGGATAGCTTTTTTCATCATAAGTCCTTCAGAATTGTTTTGGATCACTGTATTGCTAAGAATAGCTAAGTTATTGACAGTTAATCATATGGTGTTGCTGTTACTGTGTACGTTGTTCTCCTGTTTCTCCTCATTTCACATTGCATCAGTTAATGTAAGTCTTACCAGGTTTTTCTGAGAACATCCTGCTTATCATTTCTTTTAGCACAATAGTATTCTATCACAATCACAACAACTTAACTTGTTCAGCCATTACCCAATTGATGGACATCCCCTCAACTTCCAATTCTTTGTCACCACTAAAAGAATCTGCTGTAAATATTTTTGTACTTATAGATCCTTTTCCTTTTTTTTTTTTTTAATCTCTTTGAGATACTGACTTAATATTGATATGACTTGGTATTGCTTGGTCAAAGGGTATGAATGGTTTTATAGCCCCGCAGCCCTTTGGGCATAGCTTCAAATTACTCTACAGAATGGTTGAATTGGTGTACAACTTCACCAAGAGTACATTAATGTTTCAGTTTTCCCACATCCTCTCCAACATTCTTCATTTTCCTTTTCTGTCCCATTAGCCAATCTGATAGGTGTGGGGTGGTAGCTCAGAGTTGTTTTAATTTGTATTTCTCTAATAAATAGTGATTTAGAGCATTTTTATGATTGTAAATAGCTTTGATTACTTCATCTGAAAACTGTTCATTCCCTTTGATCATTTATCAATTGAGGAATGGCTCTTATTTTTGTAACTTTGACTCAGTTCTTTATATATTTGAGAAATGAAGTCTTTATCAAAGAAACTTCCTGTAAAAATTTTTTCCTCAGTTATGATTACTAACTCTGTATTTCCCTCCATCCTGTTTTTCCCCAGTTTTTATCCTGCTCTCTTCTTTCACCCTGTCCATTCTCAAAAATGTTTTGCTTCTGACTCCCCCAGTTCACCCTCCCTTCTATCGGAGGTGGGGGGGCCTTTATCTCCTTCCCCTCCCACTTTCCTATGGGTTAAGATAGATTTCCTAACTGAATGTGTATGTTATTCCCTGTGAGCCAGTTCCAATGATAGTAAAGTTCACATGCTCCCCCCGCCACTGTAAAAGCTTTTGAACCTCTTTTATTGTCAGATAATTTATCCCATTCTATCTCTCCCTTGCTCTTTCTCACCCCTTAATTTTGTTTTTTAGATAATCCTATCATATTCAACTCATATCTGTGCTCTCTATGTAAATACTTCCAACTGCCATAATAATGAGAAAGTTTTTAGGAGTTATAAGTATCATCTTCCCATGTAGAAATGTAAACAGTTTAACCTTATTAAATCCCTTTTGATTTCTCTTACCTGTTTACTTTTTTATGCTTCTGTTGAGTCTTGTATTTGAAAGTCAGATTTTCTATTCAGCTCTGGTCTTTTCATCAACAATGCTTAAAAACCCTTTATCTCATTGAATGCCTATTTTTTCCCTCTGAAGGATTATACTCACTTTTTGGTTAGTAGGTGATTCTTGGTTGTAATCCTATCTGGATTATCTCTGGAATATCATTCCAAGCCTTCCAATCCTTTAATGTAGAAACTGCTAAATCTTTTGTTGTTCTGACTGTGACTCCACAATATTTGAATTGTTTCTTTTTGGCTGTTTGCAATATTTTCTCTTTGACATGGGAGCTCTGGAATTTGGCTGTAATATTCCTGGAAGTTTCCATTTTGGGATCTCTTTTAGGAGATGATCAGTAGATTCTTTCCATTTCTATTTTACCCTCTGGTTCTAGAATATCAGGGCAGTTCTCCTTGGTAATTTCTTGAAAGATGATGTCTGAGCTCTTTTTTTTTTTTTTTTTTGATCATGGCTTTTAGGTAGTTCAGTAATTCTTAAATTATCTCTCCCCAGTTGTTTTCCAGATCAGTTGTTTTTCCAGTGAGATATTAAACATTTTTTCATTGTTTTGATTTTGTTTTTTTCTTGATGTCTCAAAGTCATTAGCTTCCACTTGCCCAATTCTAATTTTTAAGAAATTATTTTCTTCAGTGAGCTTTTATCCCGCCTTTTCCATTTGACCAGTTCTACTTTTTAAATAGTTCTTTTCTTCATTGAATTTTTGTCTCTCTCTCTACTTTTTAAGTAGTTCTTTTCTTCATTGAATTTTTGTCTCTCTCTTTCCATTTGGCCAATTCTGCTTTTCAAGGCATTCTTCTTTTCATTGTTTTTTTGTGCCTCTTTTTCCATTTGACCTATTCTGTTTTTTTTAAGGTGTTATTTTCTTCAGTATTTTTGGTGCCTCTTTTACCAGTTTGTTAATTGGCTTTTCATAATTTTCTTATATTACTTTCATTTCTTTTCCCATTTTTTTCTTTACCTGTTACTTGATTTTAAGAATCCTTTTTGAGATCTTCCATGGCCTGAGACCAATTTATACTTTTCTTTGAGGCTTTGATTGTAGTAGTTTTGGACTTGTCTTCTTTTTTTTCCTTGCTTGCAAATATTTTTATTTAAATGCCATTTTTGAGGATGTTAGGTTTTAGATCTTATTGAAGGCAGCAACGTCTGTGGATTGCACATAGTCTTCAAAGGTAGTTATCTATCCCTCTAGCATATCTGTCCCAACTTTATCATCTTCAACTACACATTGTATCTGAAGCTTCTTGATGCCATATTCCCCTGGAACTAGTTTAGAAGATCTCCAGACCAAGGCATCTGCCTGAATGCTTTTGACACATTCCTCCAATTTTGCCATATCTGTCTCATCATCCTGGGGTTTTACATCCAGTAAGATGGAAGACTTGGCAACAGTTGCAAGTTTTTTTTATTTCTTTATTCATACTGAGCAAGGCATTCTTCTCTTAGTTTCTTTGCTTCTTCACTTTACTCCTCTTCCTCAGACCCAAAGAGATCAATGTCATTATCATCTTTGCTCTCTGTAGCTGCACTTCCGGTGGTATCTTCTATATCAGCAGGCCCATACTTGCCCAAAGCCTTCTTTATTCCTGGCAAGCTTGCCTTTTGCTTCTCATAGGACTTAATGTGGTCATACCAACAGAGAGCTTGGTATAAGTTGGCAGGTGGGGGCCCGAGACGGCTTCAAATACTGTGATGTCGGCGTGGGATTGCACAAACCTCTTCATGTAGCTCTTTTATCCATTTATTTTTAGTTGAGTTTTAAGTTTTCTCCCCCTCCCTCCCCTCAACAGAATGTAATCTGATATAGGCGCTTCATATACATTTATATTAAACATATTTTCATATTATTCATGTTGTAATGAAGAACTATAACCAATGGAAAGAATTATGTGAAAGAAGAAGCAAAACAAAAAAGAGCAAATAGTATGTATGCTTCGATCTGCATTCAAACTCCCAAGTTCTTTCTCTGGATGTGGATGACATTTTCCATCATGAGCATTTTCCATCATGGAGTTGTCTTAGAACCTTACATTGCTGAGAAGAGCCAAGTCTGTCAAAGTTAGTCATTGCACAATGTGGCTGTAACTGTGTACAATGTTCTCCTGGTTCTGCTTTGGGGAATTAAAATTGTTTGGAGGGGTTTTAGGGAGAGCTCAGGGAAATCCCTACTATTTTTCCACCTTCTTGGCTCTGCCTCCCCATTTGTCTCTTCCTTGAGAGAGCATTGGAATTTTATAACTTATTTGAAATGTTGATGTGCATTTCCAATTATTATATATTTGTTCATATTGTTTGTGAATAGTATAATTTATAAATATTGCGAGTGGGTCTTCTTTTTATGTTTAGATTTATGTCACTGAATCCTTGAATGATAATGTTTTGCTTGGCAAGATTTTTCATTGTTGGCCAGACAAATTACTGTATTTTATAACTATAAAAGTGACACTTTTAATAGACCTTTCAACTGATAACTCAACCCCTTCAAAGAGGAACTTTTCTTAAATATAAAAACAGTTTAGTATTGCTTTCTGTTGCTGTTGGTTTGATCTGTGTTTCAGAGAGGTGGGTGAAGTTTGAGTTTAGGATTCCCTTTTTCCATGGGAAAATTTCTTAGCAAAATTGTTCATGATCAGATCCCTTGCACTTATTACAGAAATCTACATGACAGCTTTACCTTTTATTTTTGGCTGTTTTCCACATGGAAATTTGACAGGCAACCTCTGAGGGAAGTATCCTGAAGAATATATTTTTACAGTTGGATTTTAAAAATTGAGATGAAACTAAAGATATGTACCTGTCTGAGGAGAGCACTCTAGCTAATTAAAGTTAGCCTCCAAAGGCCTTGTTTGCCACTCAGTTAACTAGTTAAATTTCATAAAATTTTTCTTCATCATTACTGTCATCAAACTGTCTTCATTGACTTACATCAGTGAGCTTGGGTTCTTGGAGGCCATACCAATAAAATGTAAGTTTTAGTAGACACTACCAAGCTGATTTGAATACTGGCATGGCAGCCTGTGAAGACTAACCTAGATTCAGAAAGGCTTACTACTAACCAACAGTGGCATGGTGCGGAGATGGCCAGAAAGTAGAGGCCAAAATCCTGGCTGGATAAGGTGTAAACTGGCCTATCAGTGCCTCGGGTGGTTTCAGGATATAGATTTGAAGAATCCACATCTTAGAAATAATTGATCTTTGATGTCACCATAGCTGAGGAATGATCGTTGATCTGACAAGCCTGCCTGTGTGACATTGCATTTTTTTTGTCCTCTGCTCTTTCATAAAATGAAGAGGATAAATCAGATGAGGATCAGAACTATGTTGTAAAGAGAAGGAACTGGGACTATTGAAGAACCTGGGAATATTTAGCCTGGAGGAGAGACGTTTTGGGAGTGTGGTTGTTGAGGAAAGTGCAGGGCATCTGACCGTTAAACAATTTTGGTAAGATCATCTTTGGATATTTTAAAGACTGTTATTTGGAATAGAAATTAGACTTTTTCTTTGAGGACAAAACTAGGAGCAGTGAGTGGAAGTTTCAGAGAGGAAGGTTTAGGGTTGACATGTAATAATGTTTTTAAATAATTGATGGAAATGATAGATTTTAGATAGACAGGCTAATGAAAATAAGGATGTAGTGTTTTAAATGCACAGAATAAATGTGACAAAAGACAAGCAATTATATTGAAATAATATTAATATAAAAAAAACCCCCAGGTTCTTGGACCTCAGTTTAAGAACTCCTGTACTACCGCATATTTCATTATAGGATGTCCCTAAAGTCTGGACACATAGAAAAAAAAAGCATATTTTCAAGAAATGAAATGTGAAATTTTTGACATTTTATTTAATTGGAATATTAACAGACCTTAGCCCCCTTGACTTATTTTTCTGGAGTATGCTAAAGGAGAAGGTGTACTCAATGAAAATCACTTGATTGTGAACACATAAAGAGTGAATGTGCCAAAATTGACGGCAATGTGGAGTTACTGGAGTTCACGTGAATCTTGCAAAGTGCATCAACTTTTGCAATACAAATGATGGAAATCATATTGAAGATGTTATTTGTTAATATTCCAGTTAAATAAAATGTTGTTGAAAATTTCATTCATTTCATTTCTTGAAAATACACATTTTTGCCTATGTGTCCAGACTTTAGGAACACCCTGTATTTGAAATACTATTAAAAGCTTAGACTGTAACAATCCATGCTGCTTTTTTTTTTTAAATTCAAAGGCAGATACACAATTACTATACTAGATGGTTTTGCTTAACTGTTTTGGGGGAACTATACTTTGGGCCAGTAGTTTCTATATTTGGGAAGTATATGTGTCAGAACAAAAATACCAAGAAAATCTTCTGTCCACCAGATTAGATATGAATAGTAGCTACAATATGAAAGAAGAATAATAGCTATGGAGATTTCCAGAAATCTGGAAAGGGAATCCTAGAAAAGGGCTTCATATATCTCTAAACAAATTCACCAAGTATAGATAAAAAGGAAAGTGAACTAGAGAGCTGAATACAGAGAGGCAAATTTGGCCTTGTAGCTGACATTGAGTCTGGGTTAAATGAATCCTGTTATGGTAGTAGATTGTAAAGGGATATATCTCAATCAAAAAGAACAGCACAAGTAAAAGGGGAAGGGTCAAATAGCATTATATATTCTGAAGCCATGCTCATTTGAGATAATCCAGTGACCAGAAGGGAGTGAGTTGAAGACAGAGGACTGAAATAAAGTGTGTTCAGGAGTCAATAAGGTAGAGAGCTTTTGGGTGAAGATCATTGAGGCAAAACAGGAACAATATTATCATTGACAGACTCCAGACCACCCGAAGAGAGGAAATATAAGTTTAGGAAACATTGCAAGCCTGGTATTACATGATATGATAGTGATGTAAGAGAATTCAGTTTCCTATTAAATCTGTGGGAACACTTTCACTGCCAAAAGTTAAGCAGCTAAATAA
Source organism: Phalanger gymnotis (assembly GCA_028646595.1). Taxonomy (NCBI): domain Eukaryota; kingdom Metazoa; phylum Chordata; class Mammalia; order Diprotodontia; family Phalangeridae; genus Phalanger; species Phalanger gymnotis. The sequence goes on from JAQQSZ010008702.1 coordinate 10,793, forward strand.
TTTCTTGACTTGGTTTAATAATAATTTCTTCTTTCAAAAGGTAGAAGAACCAAGAAGGGAAAATTCTATTCTGGATATGATTCTTATCAGCCAAAAGGAGCCACTTGGCCAGAGTGGAATGATAGGCACCTTGTATTGGGAATATGAGCACTCTTATTAGAACTTGTGATAACAGAGGGAGAAAAAAGCCAAGAAAAAAAATTTTTAATTAAATTTTTTTTCAGTGAATGAAAAATGTACCTTCATTCCCTTCTTCCTCTTCCCCCATTGAAAAGAAGGAAAAACAAAACACCTGTGGCATATATTTAGCATCAAGCAAAACAAATGTTCAAATTGTCAGTGTACAAAAAATGTGGCATTCTGTACTTTCAATTCACCTGTCACTGTTAAGAGGTAAGTAGCACTTTCTATAGTGAGTCCTCTGGAATTGTGGTTGGGCATTGTATGTATCAGAGTTTTTAAGTCTTTTAAAGTTGTTTGTCTTTACTATGTTTTTGTTATTGTGTAAATTGTTCTGCTTCTGTTCACTTCTCTCTGCATCGTTTCATTCAGTCTTCCCAGACTACTCTGAAATCTTCATTATTTCTTACAGGAAAATAATAGTCCATACCATTTATATATCACAGCTTGTTTATCAAATGCGCCAGTTGGTGGACATTTCCTTCTTTTCCAGTTTTTTGCCACCACAAAAGGAGCTGTGATAAATATTTTGGTACACACGGATCCTTTTCCTCCTTTGATCTCTTAGATGGTATAGGGTTTTGGTTTTTTTCCTGCATTTTTCTTCTAATTTTTTTTAAATATTAATTTATTTTTTGTTTTTAAACACTTAGTTCCACAAGTTTCTGGGTTCCAAATTTTCTTTTCCTCCTACTCCTCTCCTTACCCCCCCCCCCAAGATGGCATGTAATCCAATGTAGCTTCTACATATACCTTCACATTGAACTTAGTAGTCCAGTTGTAATGAAGAATTACAACCAATGGAATTAATCATGAGAAAGGAGAAAGAAAGAAAACGAAAAAATAAGGAGAAAAAAAGAGAGAGCAAAAAGTTTGTCTCAATCTGCATCCATAATTCTGGATGTGCATAGTTTTTTCCATCATGAGTCTTTTGGAGCTGTCTTGGAACGCATTGATAAGAGGAGTCAAGTCTATCAAAGTTAGTCCTTACAGACTGTAATCGTGTATAATGATCTCCTGGTTCTGCTCCCCTCACTCAGCATTAGTTCATATAAGTCATTCCAGGTTATGATGAAGTCTGTCTGCTCCTCATTTCTTATAGCACAATAGTATTCCATTACATTCATTTACTACGATTTGTTTATCCATTCCCCAATTGATGGGCACTCCCTTGATTTCCAGTTCTTTGCCACCACAAAAAGAGCTGCTATAAATATTTTTTGTACATATGGATCCTTTTCCTCCTTCTTTGATGTCTTAGATGGTATAGGATTTCTAATAGTGTTATCATTGGGTCAGAGGGTTTGTTGCTCTTGTTCAGTCATTCAGTCCTGTCTGACTCTTTGTGCCTCTGATATGATCATGGTAATTGTTACAATTAACACAGTTAAGTTTATGGTTTTCCTAATTGAATCAATTCCTGGTATAAATAAATCCAACCTGATCTTAGCTTATAATCTTTGTGATATTTTACTGTAGTATCTTTGCGAACATTTTATTTATTTATTTATTTACATTTTGTCCGCATTTTAATTGACAGAAATTAGAAATGAAGTAATTATGAGAACTGGCCTTGTTTCAGAAGCTCCAAACATTTTACGACAGAAATTGGGGGAGAACTCTCTCATCATTTTAATAGACTAATCCAATCTCAGCGATCAATAAAGCCATTCTTAGTAAGATATTTCTATGAAAGTGCTAGAGTTAAAGTGAAAATTTTTGAATTCTCACCTCCTGTTAGGTGAGGCAAGTGACCAGTCAAACCCACGGAAGACTAATTGATACATTGACCTGATATAGTGGAAAAAGCAAAAAGCTTTGGATTTCTTTGAGTCAGAAAACCCAGATTGAATTCTCAGCTCTGACACCTGCTATCTCTGAGACCTATAAAACTCATTTAACATAGCTGGACTTCAGTTGTCTATCAGTGACAGTAGTATACAGTAAGGGCATTTGGACTCAGAGTCATAGAGCCTGTAGCTAAAAGCATTCTTGGGAAT
>JAQQSZ010008703.1:0-12971 GCA_028646595.1 Phalanger gymnotis
TTTCCAATAAGATATTTCACATTGTTTTCCACTTTTTCATTCCTTTGGTTCTGTTTTATAATTTCTTGATTTTTCATCAAGTCACTACATTCCACTTACTCCAATCTAATTTTGAAGGTAGTATTTTCTTCAGTGGTCTTTTGGACCTCCTTTTCCATTTGGCTTATTCTGCCTTTCAAGGCATTCTTCTCTTCATTGGCTTTTTGGAGCTCTTTTGCCATTTGAGTTAGTCTATTTTTTTAAGGTGTTGTTTTCTTCAGTATTTTTTTCAGTATTTTTTTGGGTCTCCTTTAGCAAGTCATTGACTTGTTTTTCATGGTTTTCTCACATCATTCTCATTTCTCTTCCCAATTTTTCCTCTACTTCTCCTACTTGCCTTTTCAAATTCTTTTTGAGCTCTTCCATGGCCTGAGACCAATTCATATTATTCTTGGAGGCTTTTGATGTAGGCGCTTTGACTTTGTTGACTTCTTCTGGCTGTATGTTTTGGTCTTCCTTGTCGCCAAAAGAAGATTCAATAGTCTGAGTCTTTTGCTGCTTGCTCATGTTCCCAGCCAACTACTTGACCCTTGAGGTTTTTGTCAAGGTATGACTGCCTTCAGAAGGACAAGTGCTTTGTCCCAAGCTTCAAGGGTTTTGCTCTGCTGTTTTCAGAGCTACTTCTACACAACAGGCGCTGCTATACCATCCCTCCTCCTCCCAGATCCAAGCAGGGCAAAGCAAAAGAACCCTGCCTCTGCACCAGCAAAGTGCTCCCAGCTCTCCTGTTCTGATCCGCACTCCTCTCACCCTGGTCCAACAGTTTTCCCACTGACCTGCTAAGTTGTCTTTGGCATTCGTGGGTTGAGAAGTCTGGTAACTGCTATACCTCAGTGATTCATAGCCCTCAGCCCTGCTCCACCCAATCTCCTCAGTACCTGGTCTGTCCCAGCATGGTGCAATAGACCCTTCCCAGGAACCATGCAGGCCATCTTGGGCTGAAGACCTGCTTCCCTCTGTTATTTTGTGTTTTCTCTAGCTCTAGAATTTGTTCAGAGACATTTTTTACAGGTGTTTGGAGGGATTTGGGGGAGAGCTTAAGTCCCTATTTTCCAGCTGCCATCTTGGCTCCACCTCCCCATCCCCACCCCCGATCACTGTATTGATCAGAGTAGTTGCCCTTCGCAGTTGATCATCATTACAATACTGCTGTTAATATGTACAATGGTGCCCTAGTTCTGATCACTTGACTTTATATCAGTTCATGAAGGCCTTCTCAGGTTTTTCTGAAACTATCCTGCTCACCATTTCTTAAATCACAGTAGTATTCCTTCACAATAATATGCCACAATTAGTTCAGCAGTTCCCTAATTGATGCCTATCCCCTCAATTTCAATTTCTTTGCCATCACAAAAAGAGCTGCTATAAATGTTTTGTAGATCTAGACCATTTTCTTTTTCTTTGATCCTTTTGGGATATAGGATTGCTGGGTCAAAGAGTATTCACAGTTTTATAGCTCTCTGGGCTTGGTTCCAAATTGTTCTCCAGAATGGTTGGACCAGTTCACAATTCCACCAACAGTTCATTAGCATACCTGTTTTCCCACATCCTCTCTAGCATTTGTCATTTTTGATCATCGTGAGGGGGTATTTCAGAGTTGTTTTAATATGTATTCTCTGGTCAATAGTGATTAAAAGCATTTTTCATATGACTACAAATAGCTTTGATTTCTTCTTCTAGAAAACTGCCTGTCCATGTCATTTGACCATTTATTGGGAAATGACTTTTTTTAAATAAATTTTACTCAGTTCTCTACATATTTGAGAAATGAGGCCTTTATCTGAGAAATTTGCTCTAAAAATTATTGATATTACTTCATTGACCATGGTACCTTTTAGAAAAATGTAGATTCCCTGATTATCTCTTTTAATGAAATCTACTTTTGCTTTTTTTTCTGAGATTATAATTGTTACCCTTGCTTTTTTTTAACTTCAGCTGAAGCATAATAGATTCTCTCCAGGCCTTTATTTTATCTGTGTGTCTTTCTGTTTCAAGTATGTCTCTTGTAAAGAACATGTTGTTGGATTCTTGGTTTTAATCCATTTTGCCATCCACTTCCATTTTATGGAAGGCCTCATCCCATTCACATTCACAGTTATGATTACTGTATTTCACTCCATCACATTTTCTTCCATTTATCCTTCTCTTTCTTTCTTTTTATCTTGTCCCTTGTGAAAAGTCTGATTTACATCTGACCACTGCCTCTCTTAATTCTTCCTCCCTTTTATTTCCCCTTTCTCTTATTCCTTTCCCCTCTGCATTGGCAATCAAAATCGGCTCTTAGAACTTAATTCAACCAAATGCCCTTGAAGAGTTTGGCCTTCATTTCCTTGATTAAATTAGGAGTCCTTGATCACCTGCTCGTCTCAAGGGAAAGCCTAGCTTACATGAGTTGGAGTGACATGTTTGTGACATCAGAGGCTTTTAGACCATGTGGGTTTAAGTCCCATTTTTGTGATGATTTTAGGTTGCGTGGGTAATTTGCATGTGTGACTCACCCTTGACCCTGAAAAAGATATAAAACCAGGGGTTGGCTTTCCTTTTCTGGAGCTCTGACCCACAGCAGTAGTGGCACACACGATTCTGGGCCAGCCATAGTTATGAGCTCCCTGGCTGAACTCAGATGTTGGTAACCATGAATTGTATTTGGTCTGTCGATGTTTCTAATTTGTTTGTATTCACTTTGAAGTTCAGGGTGCTGGTTTTTTACCCTGAACTAAGTGAATGGTGTTTGTATACTGGATTAAAGTAAGATTGTTAACCCCTTAACGTTGCTTTCCTTAGTAAAGCAGATCAAAAGAACCTGGGCTTCTAGCATTCTGTGAGCTGGTTGTCGTTGGTTTTATACCTCCATAGCAGCTGCTAGCTGATTTGTTGAAGCACCCTCCTCCTACTCCCCTATTGTATAAGATAGATAGAAAGATTTCTATACCCAACTGTGTGTGTATGTGTACATGTGTGTATAAAATAACATATATAATGCATATGCATATGTATAATATATAATACATGCTTGTATATGTACGTGTGTATATGTATATAAGTATATATACATATACATCTATATCTATCAATATAGCTAGATCTGTCTATCTATCTATCTATCTATCTATGTATCCATCTATCTATCTGTCTACCTGTCTACCTATAGATAGATATAGCCTTCCCTCTTCGAACCAAATTCAATGACAGTGAGGTTCAAACATAGTCTGCTTCCACTCCCCATTTTCCCCTCCACTGTAAAAGCTCTTCCTTCTGTGGTCTCCCTTCCTCCTTATCTCAGTACACCACTTTTTTCATACCTGAATTTGTTTAGGAGATCAACCCAACATAATTAACTCATATCCATGCCCTTCATCTATGTAGACCCCTTCTAATTGCTAGAGTAATGAAAAAGTTCTTAGGTGTTACATGTATCATTTTCCCAAATAGGAATGCAAATAGTTTAATTTTGAATCTTTTATGATTATTCTTTCACATTTACCTTTTTATGCTTCTCTTGAGTCTTATGTTTGAATGACAAATTTCCTATTCAGCTCTGGTCTTTTGATCAGAATGTTTGAAAGTCCTCCATTTCATTAAATGTCTATTTTTCCCCTAAAGGATTCTTGGTTGTAATCCTGGCTCTTTCACCTTCTCGAATATCATATTCCAAATCCTTCACGCCTTTAATACGGAAGCTGATAAATCTTGTATCATCCCGATTGTGGCTGTTTGATGTTTGAATGATTTCTTTCTGCTTGCAATATTTTCTCTTTAACCTGGGAGCTCTGGAATTTGGCTATAACATTCCTGGGAGTTTTCATTTGGGGTCTCTTTCAGGAGGTGATTAGCGGACTCTTTTGATTCCTATTTCACCCTCTGGACCTACAACATTAAGGTTGTTTCCCTTTATAAGTTCTTTAAATATGATGTCTAGACCCTTTTTTATCAAGACTTTCAGATAGTCCAATAATTCTTAAATTATTTTTCCTTTATTTGTTTTGAAAGCTAATTGTTTTTCCAATGAGGTATTTTACATTTTCTTCTATTTTATTCCTCTTTTGACTTTAGTTTCCTTGATTTCTCATGATCAATTGTAATTTTAAAGAACTATTTTCTTCAGTGAGCTTTTCTACCTCTTTTGCTATTCAGCCAATTCTGATTTTTAAGGAGTTTTTTTTTTCTTCAGTGAATTTTTGTGTCTCTTTTACTAGGCCAATTCTGGCCAATTATTTTCTTCTTCTTTTTTAACCAGATTGTTAATTATCTTTTCATAATTTTTTTGCATCATTCTGTAATGTTAAGCAGGGTGGGACTTCTTTATTGTTTTCTCCTTTGGAACGGTAAGGCAATCAAGTGCCTTTAATGAGTCTTGCCTTTGTTTGAATGTGGTGGGGGGTGCGGTACAGGTAAAGTGGGACCTTTTGTCCTTTGTTTTGGAGTGCTTCTCAGCACTGAGGTGATCAAGTACTTTTGATGAGTCTTGCCTTTCAAATGTAATGGCAAGTAAAGTGGGACCTTTTGTTGTCTTGGAGTGCTTCTCAGCACTGAGGCAATCTGGTGTCTTTGAGTCTTTGTTTGAATCAGAGTCATGGATTGGAAACAATGTATATGATGTGGCCCTAGTGATTAAAGACCTTTCCCACACCCCTTTTCCTAAGTAGGTACTGAGCCCTCAGGGCCCTGAACAGGGTACATGAGCTCTAAGGGTGGCATTTTGTTTTGGGGGATACACTCATTGGAAGAGTGTTGGTGATTTGCAGATGAGACTATGGATAGCCATAAGGGCCCCTCAGCTTTGGAAACCCAGATGTTGGTGCTTCTGGTCAGACAGATAAAAGCCTGTCTGTTGATTCATGTTATTTTGCTCTGTTTATAATTTCTGCTTGTAATTTCTCTTTGTATTCTTTCTGAAGTTCAGGGTGCTGACTTTTTCCCCAAACTAAGTGAATGATATATGTATGTTTAATTAAAGTGAGATTGTTAACCCCTTAAAGTGGCTTTCTTTAGAAAGCCTGACCAAAGAACCCGTGCTAGTAGTGCTCTTGTTGTTGGTCTTGTTGTTAATCTTTCACCTCCACGGTAGCTGCTAGCAACATTGTTGTTACACACTCTCATTTCTTTTCCCAGTTTTTCCTTTATTACTTGTCTCTTTCTTTAACTGTTCTAGGAATTCTTGTTGACTTGTGTCCAATCAGCATTTTTTTTCTTTGAAGCCTTGTTTGTGGCTGTTTTCATGCTTTTGTTTTCTTCTGAACTTGTTGTCTTCTTCATCTTCCCTTCCATTGGTGTAGTTCTTCAATGTTCATCTTCATGTTCTTTTTATTTTTATTGTTTGTTCACTTTTCTAGCTTATTTCTTGACTTTACACTTTGTGTTAAAGTTGGGTTCTATTCACCTCAGGGTAGAGAGGGTCTGTCCCAAGCTTCAGGTTTTTCATATTGTTATTTTTCAGAACTATTCCTAAGGGTCTGCAAGTTTCCAGTCCTTCCAAGATGTTGTGATCCTGAGAGGGGTGTGGTCACTGTTCTCCTAGTCTCCTGGTCTCAGCTCTAGTCTTTAACCAGGAATGTCTCCTATTCCCCTGCAGCCACAAGCAATTGGCCCTGGAACTATGACCAGATCTCCAACTCTCCTATAGCAGCAAATGCTGTTGCTTCTCTCTACCTTGGAACTATGAGCAGGGCTCCTGTTTCCTTTTGATGGACCACATGTGTTCCTCTCTAGCCTAGAACTGTAACCCAGAATTGTATATGGGCAATAGAGTTGCCCAACAGTTCCAGGACTTGCACTTGGCACCAGCAAAGAGTCCCTTGTAATCTTTTTTTCTGACCAGTTAGCCCACCCTCTTATACTCTCTGGACTGAGATCCGACCTCCAACACCCACCAATGGTGCTGCAGCTTAATGTGCTTTGGGCCAGCCCTTACCCTTTTCTCTCCAGACATGCAAAGTCCATATACCTTACAATACCAGTGAAGACTAAAGGATGGTTTTGCTGCTCCATATTGTGCCCCACTCTCCTTACTGTATCCTCAATTTGGTCCAGAAAATCAGTATGATTCAGAGGTTCTTCCCCTGGGTCCAGAAAGCTTAACGTAGGAATTCTTTTATCATATGTAGAGAAACTTGTTCCATTTTAATACACAATCACATTCATTGGTTCTGTCTTGATTAGAAACAGCAAATTGCAAAATCATACTTTGATAATAGTAGTTCTCATTATTAAAAATGTATACTTCAGTTTCATATTGTTTTGGAGGTTCTATTTTCTGAGTTTTTTTTTTCTACAAGGATTTCCAAAATTCTTAAGTGTTGATCCCGGAATCAGGGAAGGTTTCCTAGATCTTTCTGAATTATTCTTTCATTCTTTGGGAAGTTGCTTTTTCTAAGTGAACTTGAGGGCTGCTGAGCTTCACCATTAGTTTTCAAGAAGACAAGATGGTTTAAATTCTCAGCTGAGATATCTTTCACTTTTCAGAAAACATGAGCATGAACAGAGTAATGGAGGTAATTCTACCAAACCTACCTAAGGCTCCTCAGTGTAAAAGAAAAATAGGTCCATAGATTTGGTACTGGAAGGAACTTCAGAGGGAGTCTACTTCAGTTCCCTCACTTGATGGTTGAGAATGCTAAAGATCACACATGCTGTAAATTACTGTCAGGATTCAAAGACATCTGATTCTAAATCTACTCTTCTTTCCACTGCACCAACCTGCCACGTATCAAGTGTCAATATTAATATTATATTTCCAATGTTTTACATGTATAGAAAATGCCAGAATAGAGTTTTTAATTCATATTTTCATAGTGAAACCTTAACAAAAATTGTATGAGTTTTGAGATTATATCTTCAATCTACTTTTGTAAGAGAACAAGCCTTTTAACATTACATCTCTTAGAATTTGAGGAAAGCCATGTTAGATAGGAGACACTTAGGAAGGTCATAAAAAATTGAGCATGCCACTTGCATTTGGACACTTACAGTACCCACATAATTTACATCTGTCGATGATAGTGGTCTATTCAATTTAGGTATCTAGTTTAAGGATCGTAGACAATTAACAATTCATAGGCAGCTCAGGTAGTTCATTTGATATCTGGGTTTCTATGGCACTTAGTTCCCTGTTTAAGGTACCGATGACAATTCCACTAAATCAAAACAAAGCAAGCTGGTTTACTAACCTTAAGTAAGAGGAGGGCTGGAGAACTGAGCAAACCTCTAAGAAATTGCCTGATTGGACTTTCATTTGGCTATTGCTTAACAAGTTTGCCAAGGCGAGCAAGTGCTTAAAAATGGGCCAGTTTTGTCTTTGTTATTGAATGCCTGTCTCATGGTTTAAATTGATCTTAATAATTAAAAAGAGGAAAGTTTTGATGGGTGCATTAAAACCTCAGGGAAGAAAAACACTGTTAAAATCTTCTTTTGATAAGGTTTTTTGTTTTGGGTTTTGGGTTTTTTTCCGCCATTATTCCTTTCACTAGGGAAAGCTTTAAATGACTATTTCCATTATGTTATAATATCATACTCTTCCTTCTCTAACAATTTGGTGAATGAAAAAGAGAACATTAGAATGTTGTGGCATCTACTTTACTAGAACTTCTCTCTCTGTTTTCCAAAATGACTGGAACTAAAGGATGTTAATTTAACTAAAGCGGTATTCTGGATTGAGTGCTTTATGTGAAGTCAAGAAGGGCTGACTTCAAGACCTGACTCAGATATTTACTAGCTGTATGACTTAGGGTAAGTTTACTGATCTCAATCAGCCTCAGTTTCCTCATCTGGAAAATAGAGATATTAATAATACCCACACCCCAATGGGCTGTACTGAAAATCAAAGAAAATAACATACATAAAGCACTTTGCAAACCTTAAAGCCTTATACAAATTCTGGTTATCATGAGGATGACGAGGATGATGCTGAGGATGTAACCGTCCCCTACATACAAGTAAATGGTTGTACATTTCAATAGTACAGTCTGTTGGCTGCTATAGCATATCTCTTTTCTATCATCTTCCTTTCCCACCAACTGATTCACATTCAAGGATGCTTCCTTTTTGCTCTGCCTTTTACCTCTTACATCAGTAAGTCTGGAGAGGGTTACTCTCACGTGGTAAGTGCTGTATAAATGATTAGACAGCAGTAGTAGTCATAATAATCATAGTAGTAATAGTAGCAGTAGGAGGAGGAGGAGGAGGAAGATGAGGAATAGGAGTAAGAGCAGTAGGAGTAGTAGTGGTGGTGGTGGTGATGGTGGTGCTGGTACTAGTAGTAAAAAGCAAATATGATACTAGTGTTAAAAGCAAATCCTGGGCTTGATTCCAATATAAGTATATGTAGGTAGGTAGCTTGGTAGATATACACACATACATACACAGATATTGTTGCACTATATAACAGCTGTGTACCTATACATACTCATATTTATATATACATGTGTAAGGCATATGCATTTATACATATATATGTCTATATACATGTATATGTGTGTTATATGATGTAGCCACTAAACCACAACCACTTTCACCACCTCAATTAGTTCTCAAAAAATGCCTTTCTCCTATGTATATGCAGATGCTTTTTAATTCTCTTCTTTTGCCTCTCTCTTTAAACCCTTGTCTAGTTACCACAGAAAAGTCTTCTTACCTTCTTTACTTTTTCTCCATTCTTCTTTTCCCTCTTCTCTTCAGGTTTCAAAATAAATCTAATCATGAATGATGAGAAAGGGAAAAATGAAAACTTTATTTCAAATGTAAAATAGATTTCATAAAGAATCAATGCCTCAGCCTCTAAAAACTCTGAAAATACCCAGGATTTCCTTTCAGAATCTTCATAAAAGTCCTTACTTTCTCTAATTAAAACTTTTCCCTAAATCACCATCATTCAAGTCAAATAAGACATCCTCATTCCGTTTCATCATTTTTATGTAATTATTAGCATTTATAGCTGTTTTTTTCACTGATTTCCTTTGCAAGTAGATGTATTAAAACTTCATATTTAGTGAACTAGATTAAGAGCCTAAACATTATTTATACATCCCTTTTATAGTACCATGTTCCCAACAATTAACTTATCAATCAATTTTGAAGGTACATTCGTTTGTTAATGGGCTTAAGATTTTAAATCAGTATGACTAAGAGTGGTTAAAGGACCAACAATCCTTCCTGTACTGCGTAAATGATAATGTTTACACTTTCAATTCATTCCCATTTAATAATCAGTTATTAAGGGCCTACAATGATTCAAGCACTGTGCCAGTTACTAGACATGACTTGAAAAAAAAAAGACAGGCACTTGGTTTCATATCCTCTGGAGTCATAAGCACAACGTGGGATTGTTTGCAAATTAGACGCTGCATATTGGCAAGAGGTTTGCTTCCTTTCATTTCAATTTAGCACGAATTAAGCACCAAGTGCCCAGAATACAAATGTGAAATGACAAAATCCTTACCTTCAAGCAGTTTACAATCTATTAAACGTCCCCAAAGAGATACTTCGGGTCCCTAATGCAGTATCAAGTGATTCTATCTAATGATAATTCATAGGCAATACATTTATTATATCTACTTCTGGAAGGAATCTCAGAGACCGCTTAATCAATCCATTTATTTTACAGTTGTGGAAAAGAGGCCCAAGGACATTAAATGACTCTCGCAGATTCAAAGACATAGTGACAAATCTGAACACAAATCCTCTGAATCCAAGGCCAGGGCCCTAGATCTCCACAAACAGAAAGTCTCCAATGATGTCTTGAAGCATCTATGTGTCCACTATGCAAGTCACTGCTCTCACTGTTGGTCTATTAATAAAAAGAGGATTTGTCATTATCATCCCAATGGGAAGGTCAAAACACAAGTGTTGGCCTAGCTATTCAAAACGTAGTTGCTGAAGGAAATAACCGATATCAAATCAGAAAGTTTGGGGGTTTTGTTTGTTTTTAAAGGCTATCATTTGGAGAACAGAATGAGCATAGTGGTAAGAAGGCTAGAGCTGATATCAGAATACCAGGTATCACACCTTGCCTTAGGCACTAGCCTTGTAACCATGGGCAAATTCCTTTTTCTTCTCTGAACCCTATCTTCCTCTTTTGAAAAAAAAAGAAGGGTGGATAATAATGCCTGAACAGTATACTTCCTGCCCAGTGTTATTATTAAAAGAAGACTTTGCAAAGTTTAGAGCACTGTATAAATGAGAGCTACTATAATTAGAGAAGATGGATGAGGTAGAGGGAGACTTCGTGGACATCCTGAAGGGGAAATCCACGTTATCAACCTAGCCACATTTTTTCCCATATTGTTTATAAGTAATACTAATGAAATTGTTGAAAATGCTACATTTGCTCCCTTTAACAGATTCTAACCTTCAAGCTTTATGACCATGTCTATGGTGTGAGTATCACCACCACTATGGAAACCTCTAATGCAGCTTGTAGATTGATTGTATTTTCCTCTGGCCACCAACTTCCAAAAATATATCTTCTGGGCTTTTTCTTTAAGTAAAATATATACCATAAATTTAAGTCTAGAAAAATAGGTAGACCTTGTTTCCTTAACTGAGATAAAGAAATTAAGTGGGGAAAAGAAAACAATTCCTTGTCACTGTAAGATTTTAATTAAAATTAGTTTATTGGTGTAGTAGAAGAAACACTGTATTTGTAGTAAGAAGATCTGGGTTCAGATCTTTGCCCTTCTATTTGCTATCATTGTGACCATGAACAAAACACTTCCCTTCTCTGATTATATGGGGTTTTTATATCTAAAAATATCATGACTGATATCACATTAGTGTCTATAAAATCATGTAATTAATTAACCGGCATTCATTTAGTGTCAACAGGGTGCTAGGCACTGCACCGAAAATAAATCTGATATAAATTTGAGTATTAAATTTAATTAGATTGAAAATCTCATTTGTCATTTCATCAATGTTTAATCCATGGAATTCTAGTCTAGGTTAAAAAAAAATGAAGGCCATTATCATTAGGAAGAGACTGAATAAATGACAACATTTATTGTGTACTTAGTTCATGTATAAGTCTTGGGATACAAAAAAATGACAGCAGTTGTCCTCCAGGACCTTACATTCTAGTATGGGAACATGACACACAAAGGAGAGAGCAATCAACTAAAGGTGTTTTGGTCAAGGAAGTCACAGACATAGTGAATGGCCTTATAGAGTGATTTACTATCATATTCTTTCTGTGAAAGGTAGCATTATTTTGATTGTTGTTCACAGAGCTAGAGATAGAAAATTGGGACAAGGACAGACAAACGGTTTACATTTGGTCACATTACAGGAAGATGGCCAGGGAACAAAGTAGAAGGTCTAGGTTGGAACGAGATATCGCGGATGCTCACCAATCACAATAGGTCTTCATACTTCTCCAGGATGCATGTCTACAAGACTTTATCATTCCTTAGAAAACTCTTCACCTTGGGAACTCACTCCATCCATGAACTACTTTACACTATTGAATAAATGAAAATGAATCAATGAAAAATGTACTATTGGAAGTACCATTCCCTACCTCCTGTAGTCTCTTCCTCTGATTAACTGGGTCATCTAAGAATCTCTATTTTATTTTTTTTAATTTTTTTTTGATGGGGGAAGGCGGGACAATTGGGGTTAAGTGACTTGCCCAAGGTCATATAGATAGTAAATGTGTCAAGTGTCTGAGTCCAGATTTGAATTCAGTCCTCCTGACTCCAGGGCCAGTTCTGTACTCACTGCACCACCTAGCTGCCCAGAACTCCCATTTTAAGGAGAAGGTTCAGGTCAACTATTTCTTCATTCTTCTCCAAGCTGAACTGTGGACTCATTTCAACAGGACTTTATCATTTCCCTACTTGGAATCCTTTTCACCCCTTCTGCTTTTTAGCTCCCTTTTATGCATGGCCTTTCCCCATTAGAATACAAGGTCCTTGAAAACAAGAATTGTCTTTATTTATGTTTGTATTTGGATTCCCACCACTTAGTATAATTCCATGCCCTTAAAACTCACTTAATAAATGTGGAGTGTCATTCAAGACCTTTGGCTAGAATGATGGAAAGGAGGCAGAGGCTGCATCATAGAATTATGGAGGGAAGATGGCTGGAAAGCAATATGCATTAATATTTGGGTATTTCTGAGAGTCTAGTTATTTCCTCCTGATCTTAAAAAATCACAGAAATAACTAATTTGAGAATTGTCAAGGACTTCAGTATCCATCCAGTCTAATCCATACAGAAGGGGAATCTCTACTTTAACACACCCAACAAATAGTCATTAAGCCTCTGCTTGAAGACTTCCAAGGGAGAGGAACTCACCACTTCTCAAGGTGACCTATTCCACTTTTGGACCATTCTAATTGTTAGGAATATTTTTTTTGCCAATATCAAACCTAAATGGGCTTCTTTACATCTTTTTCTGTAAATTTTATTTAATATCTTTAGTTTCCAGCATTGATTTTCACAGAAGTGTGAATTACAAATTTTCTCCCCATTTCTACCCTCCACCCCACTCCAAGATGGGGTGTATTCTGGTTGCCCTGTTCCCCAGTCTGCCCTCCCATCTGTCACCCCACTCCCCTCCCATCCCCATTTCCCTTCCTTTCTTGTACGGCAAGATAAGTTTCTATGCCCCATTGCCTGTGTATCTTATTTTCTTGTTGCCTGCAAAAACTTTTTTTTTGAACATCTATTTTTTAAAACTTTGAGTTCCATATTCTCTCCCCTCTTCCCTTCCCACCCACCCTCCCTAAGAAGTCAAGCAATTCAACATGGGCCACATGCATATCATTATGTATAATCCTTCCACAATACTCATGTTGTGAAAGACTAACTATATTTTGCTTCTTCCTGACGTATCCCCCTTTATTGAATTTTCTCCCTTGACCCTGTCCCTTTTCGAAAGTGTTTGTTTTTGATTACCTCCAACCCAATCTGCCCTCCCTTCTATCATCCCCCCTTTT
>JAQQSZ010008704.1:0-12971 GCA_028646595.1 Phalanger gymnotis
CTCTTTGACTTTGTTGACTTCTTCTGGCTGTGTGTTTTGGTCTTCTTTGACACCAAAGAAAGATTCCAAAGTCTGAATCTGAATCTGAGTCTGTTTTCACTGCCTGGCCATGTTCCCAGCCAACTACTTGACCCTTGAGTTTTTGGTCGGGTATGACTGCTTGTAGAGTAGAGAGTACTTTGTCCCAAGCTTGAGGGGTTGTGCTGTTGTTTTCAGAGCTATTTCTACACAGCAAGCTCTGCTGCACCAGTGTTCCTCCTCCCCCAAGAACCGCCAACCGGGACTGCAACTCATATCTTAAGCAGGCTCTGCACTCCATGTCTGATCCACCACTTAATTCCTCCCACCAGGTGGGCCTGGGGCCAGAAACAACTGCAGCTGTAGTTCTGTCCTCAGAGCTGCACCACCTCCGCTGACCCCAGGGGTGGTGGCCAAACCTTGAACTCCTTTCACTCTGTCCCTGCAACTTTTCCCACTAACCTTCTCTGTTGTCTTTGGTGCTTGTGGGTTGAGAAGTTTGGTAACTGCCACAGCTCACTGATTCAGGGTGCTAGGGCCTGTTCCGCCTGGCTCCCGGTCTGGTTGGTCTCAGCGCAGCCCACGCTGGGCTCTGCTTCCTGCTCCGTGGGATAGATCTTACCCAGGCTGTCCTGGGCTGGAGCCCTGCTTCCCTCTGCTATTCCGTGGGTTCTGCAGCTCTAGACTTTGTTCAGAGCCATTTTTATAGGTGTTTGGAGGGACCTGGGCGGGGAGCTCATGCAAGTCCTTGCTTTCCAGCTGCCATCTTGGCTCCGCCCCCCTTAAATCCTTTAAATAAGAATTGTTAACCCAGAGTCCATTAGCTTGGTTTTTCTTTTTAAAGTATATATATATGTGTGTGTGTGTGTGTGTGTGTGTGTGTGTGTGTATACATACATACATATATATAAATACATATATATACATACATATATAGTTGGCTTCCTGTGTAATCTTACGTATTTTATTTTATTAAAAGCTTTAAGAAATAAAATTATTTATTAAAAAATAAAATGAATTATTCTGAGAAGAGATACATAGGCTTCCCTAGATGGAGAAAGGATATATAACACAGAAAATGTTAAGAACTTTATGCTAGTTATTAAATGTTAAAATGTATCCCTATCTATCTGTCCTATCCTGCCTCTCTCCCATTATCCCCCCAAACTCCCATCTCTTTCTCTAAGGAACCACTAAAGCATATGCCAGTCACTGGGCTCAGTATTGGGGATACAGAGGTAAAAGATGACAGGTCCCATCCACAAAGAGCTTTCACTGTATTAGGGGAATTGGGCACACACATGAATAATTCTAGGTTGGCTTCAAGTGAGATAATATGTGTAAAGTGCTTTGCAAACTTGAAAATATTATATGAATAGTAGCTATTATTATGATTTGATATATTATTAATATAGCATAAGATAACCCACATTTATATAATGCTTCCAGGCTTACAAAGCACTCTCCCCATGACAATCTTGGAAGTCAGAGGGGTACGAGAGATTTGAGAAGGGAAGGATTACCTCCAGCTGGGGAAATCAGAGAAGACAAAATGGAGGACATGGTACCTGAGCTAGGCCTTGAAGGAAAGAAAGGATATCAATAAGAGAGGATTGTTGGAGGTGGGGGAAATCACAGGATCATAGTTGGAAAAGACCTAGGGGCCACAGAGTTCAGCTTCCTCAGGTTAAGTAAATCGCTCAAGGTCACACAGATAGCCACTAGCAGACTGGGGGTTTGAACCCAGGTACCGCTGTGCTTTCGGACACAGAGGATGGCTGTGTACAAATTCACAAGAGCAGGAGAGAGAGTGCTGAGATGTGTGTTTACATGTGGATTGGTGGATTGGTGTTTACATGTGGATTGGTGATTCTCAGGGTGAATAATTGAGGCTCTCCTCATGTCTCTGTGGGCAATTATGTTTACAGTCTGGGGTTTTATTTTCCTTTCCTTTTTTTGCACCTGGGTCAAAAATCTTTTTATTCCCCCCCACCCCCATCTCCTTCTCTTTCATAGTGTAACTAGTTAACTAGTCCTGGAACATCTGAATTTATCTCCCCTGAAAGGAGTCAGGGATAGGAGTGCAGGGGTTAGAGCTCTGACCGACTTTGAAAGGCAAAGAAGCTCATGATGGTGATGATGGGTGGGAAGTGAGCTTCAGATCAGAGACTGACTTGCCTCTATTTGTATCCTCAGCACCTAGCATAGTGCTTGGTATGTAGTAAGTGCTTAATGAATGCTTTTTCATTCACCCGTTCCTTCATTGGAAGCCTGGATATCAAGGATCCTTGCCCACCCTCCAGCCAAGGGCTCCTTCCCCTATTCCAGTTCCTTACGCAGGCAATACACAGGGGAGTCAAGACACTGCAATAGCTACCCTGGATAGGAGAATGAAGAGTAGAAACTTGAGTGTCCTGGGGGTTCAGGACTAACTTCTGGAATGCAGCTGGATACCCCTGCCCCCCTCTGTCTAGGCTCCCAGTTCTTCACTCTAAAGTCTGGCCCAATGTGCTGCTGGACTGCTGGAGTGTAGCAATGTGTATTTTAAAGGAAGGGGTGGGGGAGAAAGGGGCAACAGAAAAGGCCCCCTGCAGGGGAGAAGGCTTGTTGGCAGGAGCCCCAGTTTCCTGAGCTGATCCCCTTCCCTGCCACCCTCCCCCATCTTTGTTGTTTCAATAACATCATTTCTGTCCCCCCCACAGAGAGGTCTGAGAGCCAGAGAAGGAAGGAATAGGGACTTGGTGGGGGTGGGGGGGTTAGGGGGGTGACATGGTGAGTAGAGGTGCAGGAGCTGAAGGTTGTTGGAGAACAGGGGGTTATGTCCAAGTGGAGTTCAGTTCTTCCCTGGGCAGATTTGGGGTACCCTGCTGCTCAGATTGGGGCAGGGCAGTCCCTGAGCCCTGGTCCCCTGACAGCAAAGACAAATATATTAAAATTCTTGCCGAGGAGAAGAATGCTGGATGGGGAGAATGTTTCATAATCTCTAATAACAGTGGTGGGTGGGGGCAGGGGGCAGGCAAGGAGGGCTCTGGACAGAGGGAGTGGGCCTAGCTTTGGGCTTCTCCTTAGACCACCTGGGGCCTTCCCTTAGGGGTGCTGTTGTTAGTGGGGGCTGACCCCCAAGCCCTCTCATCCACCTGTGCATCTGTCTGCGTCTGCATATTCCTTAGTTTGTTTATGTCTGATTGTTTATCTCTCTGCGTGCTCTTGTGCATGTATTGGGTTATCTCTTTCTGTGGATACTGCCCTCCCATAGCAAAACATTTGTTAAAAATAATTCATGTGGCTTATTTTGCATTTCCTTTGGATTCTATTCATTAAATGTTAAACTACATCCCTATCTGCCTGTCCTATCCTACCTCTCTCCCAATGCCCCTGCCCCCACTCCTCTCTTTTTCTCTAAGTATCCACCAGCTTCCAACCCTTTCCAAATCTGCCCAAGCTTTCGGCTCTCTACTTCCCACTTCATTTCTCCTAATGCCCCCCTCAACCCTTGCTCTTCTTTCTCCTTTGTTCTCCTGGTCCCTGCTGCTCTCCAATGCACCCACAGCTCTTGTCCTCTGCACTTGGCGCTAATCAGCCCCTGTCCCTCTCCTTCGGTGTGCCCTTACTCCTATCATGACCCTTCTTCAGGGTCCCCCAGACTCCTACTCAGCTCCCTCATTTGTAAGGGAAAGAAATTAGGCATTTATTAAGGGATGACTATGTGCCAGGCACTTTGCTAAGCAATTTACAAATATCTTATTTGATCCCTTGTATAGTGGAGAGAGAACTTATTCTTGGAGTCAGAGGACCCAGGTTCAAATCCTGCCTCTAACATTACTGGTGTGACCTTGGGCAAATTACTTAACCTCCTCAGGCTTTAATTTCCTAATTTGTAAAATGAGAACGTTGGGTTAGGTGGTTTTTAAGGTCCCTTCCAGCTTTGTATCTACGATCCTAGCTATGGGACCTTAGGTAAGTAATTTAATACCCTTGGGCCTTATGAAGCGGCTGGATTGGGTAATCTCTAGGTCCTTTCCAGCTCAAGACCTATGATGCCATAGGCTTCTGCCTCTTCCCATCAGTCCCTATTCCTGTGCCAATGTTCTCTCAGCTCTTCTCCCTTCACTATCCTCCAGAGCTCCTGCCCCTCTCCTTCAGTGTCTCTATGAACCCTGCCCCTTGTTCCCAATCTTTTCTCCCCTAATGTTCACCATCCTCTCTGTCCCCCCACCTTCTCATTCCAGTCTCTGTCCCTTTGCCCTAATACTCCCCTCTACCAATATCCTCCTTTCTTAGCATGCCCTCAGCACCCCCGCTCCTCTTCTCCACTGTTTCCTAGCCCTTCTCTTTATATCGCTTCCCCACTTCACCCCAAAGATCAACCCCCAGCACCTCTCCCTCTACTCCTAGTGTCTCCCCAGGCCTCTGAGTTGATAAAGGGCCTGTTCCTCTCCCCCACTGTCTCTCTCTACCTCTTTTCCTGCCTCTTCAAACCCCCACACTTTCCCCTCATCATCTCCCAGCCCTCATCCTTTGCTCCTCTTCCTTAATGTCTAATGGCTCTTGTTCTTTATTCCACAATGTCCTCTGCCCCCCGGACTTATTCCCTCCCTTTCCATCTCCCTGATTCTTTCCCATCTCCATCCTTTGTGCCTACTGCTCTTTTGCTCTTTCCCAGTCCATTTTTTTTTTTAATAGTACTTTGGGACATTGGACTGTGAATACAGCCAGGCTGGATCTTTGCTTCTCTTCCTGTTGCTCTGCCTGTCCTCTCCTTACTAGTCCTCTTGGTGTCTGGCCTTTCCTCATTCTCCAGCTTTCTCTCTTTCCTAGTTGTATCCTATCCGCAGACTTTCCCTCTCACCTCTCCCCTTCTGGATTGACTTTCCTTCTTCATTCGATTTCCCTTTGCCCCATAGAGTTCTTTTGTCTCCCTGTCCCCAGGCCAGTGTAGGTGTCTCAGTTCGTCCCACTCAAGCTGCCAGTTTCTTTCTCTTTCACTAAGCTGCAGAAGGCTCCTTATTCCTCCCCTCCCCCCAGTTCTCACCCCACCTCCTGAAGTTGAAACGAAGATTCCCTGGATCTTCCTCCCACCCGTGTTGGCTAAGGTCTCTCTTCTAAGGGCCCCAAGCTACTCTGCTTGTCTCAAACTATGCTTTCCTGCCCTGAACCCCTCCCCCATCCCCAAACCCCAAGGCACCTAAAAGTTGGGGCCAGGGCGGACAGGGACTTCTGTTCCCTTCTGGAATCTTGACCTCCATCTGTCTCTCCGCACCCGTCGGGGGGCACTTTGAGGGACCCCTGCCTGCAGGGGGAGGAGGTGAGCCGTTCAGTGCCCTCCCCTGAACCTAGGTGTGATGAATGGTTCTGTCCCCCCTCTTCGCCAGTTGCTGGCCCCCTCCCCACAGGGCTCTTTGATCTCTCCCAGTGGGGAGGGGGCCGGGGGCATCAAAGGCATTTTTGTGGCATTAGAGAATCAGATAAACGCCGTCTCACCTGCAGCTGGGCTCCCCCACCCCCACAACACCGCCCAGCGGCTGCCAGGGGCGGATGCCGGGTGGGAGAGGAGGTGGAGGGGCAGGCTCATGGAACCAGCGACCCTCTGGGGCTGAGCTGATGCTCACTCCAGCACTGCTACAAAGCGTGGGGCGAAAGAACTTTAGTTTCCTCCTACCTCTGAAGCCCACCAGCCTCCGGACAATCCACAGCCCTTCCCCCTACCAAATGAAGGCGGGAGGGAGAGCAGCAGTGCATGGTCTCAATTCTTAGGCGGGAAGGAGGTCAGAGGAACTTCCTTGGCAGTGAGGACCATGGCACTGGTTGCCCTGAGGAAGCTGCGCATAGATCACTGGACTTGGAGCTACGGGTATTGAGTTCGAGTCACGATTCTGTTACTTGCTATTATGTGACCTTGGACAATCACTCCATTTCTTTGGGTCTCAGTTTCCTCGTCTGTCAAAGGAGGGGTTGTGTGGACTAGATTATCTCTAAATTCTCTTCCAACTCTAAAGCCTATGAATCTTCTTCCCTGGGGATGCTTCTGCTCTGGGAGAGACTTCTAAGAGCTTTGGCTAACACAGAAATCAAAAAGTCTGTAGACGGAGGGAGCAGATGACCTTTGTCAGGAACAGCTAGCCTCAGGAGGTCTGCGACTTTAAGTTAGGCACCCCTATCCTTCTAGGCCCCCACCCCGTCTCCCCTTCTTGGCCCCTGGGGCTGCATATTCCTCTAACTCCTCCCCCCCCCCCCCACTCCCTCATTCCTGGGAAGTTTTCTCTCTTTACAGTCAACAAACCTGTCAAACTTCTCCCCCACCCCCCCCATCTCTTCTCTCCCCTTCCCTCCCCTTCTTAGCTCTTCCCCGCCCCCCTTCCCACACAGTTTTCTCCCAAGCTCTGAGCTGGGCGCAGACTGGGCAACTCGCGGACCCAGGAGATAGCCAGCCCTTGGGGTGGCGGAGGAGAGACCTGCCCCACTGGACCGGGAATTCACCCCGGCTCCGCCCAAAGACCCCGGCTCCCCGCCCCTCTCCACCCGAAGCCCCGGGGCTCAAGGCTCTGGAGATCTCCGCTGCCGTGCTGTCGCAACTGCCCCCCCCCCCCCCCGCCTTCCCCTGCCCCTCTCTCCCGCCCCCGCCCCGGCCCCCCTCTCCTCCCACCCCCGCCCCCGGCTCTGATTTCGTCTCCGGAGTTCTGGAGAAGGCAGAAGCTCTGGCTCGCCCCGTCCCTCCGCCTCTGCCTCTCCCTTCTCTCCCGGGATGGGGCTGGGAGTTGTAGCCGCTGCCGCCAGGCTGCCCCAGTGCTCCTCCTGAAAGCTTGGGATCCCCTCGCCCCAGCTTCACCAGCACTCCCTCCGGCTTCTATCTCTCCCGCCCCTCCCCAAAAACCAGACCCCAGCCGTCGAGATGCTACCGCCAGCTCCGACTCGACTGGGACTTGTTCTGCTTTTGCTCTGTCCCGCCGACGTGGGCGGGCTCTGGTGGTGAGTGCGGAGAGGGATAGAGCTGGAGCTCTTAAGCTCCTCCGTGGGTTCAGTGGAGCGCAAGGGTCCGAGGCAAGGGGATTGGCAAGCCAGGCTGGATGCACAGAGAGAGACTGGAGGGAGAGGCTGGGTTTGGGGAACTCTGGGGGAGAGGGCTAGGGAGTGGGGAGATCACTGGAAGAGAGGGATAGGGGAGGGGGGGAATCATATACGGTTGGCGGAAGAGGAGGTTTGGAACCCCTACTCCCTTGCCCAGTCCTTTGCCGAATCCTTTCTCATCTCCAGAGCTTTCTAGTGCCTAGAGGCTAGAGCCTCAGTCACCCAGGCTCTGGATGAACTGCTGCCGAGGGAAGAGGAAGCGGCAGGGGAGAGGAACAAGGGGAAAAGAGAGATGGGAACGATTAGAACCGTAGGCACATTCTACAGCAATTGTGAATAAGCTGCTAGGTAGCTGTCATGTTGCTTCATGTATGTTTTACATGCTCTACTAAGTTGAAAGTTCCTCCAGGGCAGAGACCAAGTTTCAATTCTTTCATATTTCTATTCCCCTTCTTTCCCTGGCCCCCTTCACATTACTACCTTCTTATCATCCTCCCTCCAACACTTAGTCTAAATCTCCTGCACAGTTGGGGCTCAATAAACGATACGTGAGGAAGCCATCAGAGAAAAAGGATAAGGTGCTGGTGGAATGATTTCAGGACCGATAGAGCTAAAGAGGCCGGGAGAGGGCTGGGGGAGGAGCACCTTTTTGGAAAGAGGTGAAGGGGAGGAGCTTGGAAAAGGAGGGAGAAGGGGTGGTCATGAAAGAAAGCCTAGGAGGTAGCAAGCAAGATTCATTCATCCATTCATTCAACAAACATTTATTATTTATTATTAAGTGTGCAGAGCAGTATGCTAGGTGTTGAGGGCCATGCAAAGCTTATGTAAAACTGACCTTTTGGAGTCAAGTTAGGGAGATGAGACATAAACAGAGATAACTGTATACCTGCTAAGTGTGTTGAGAGGTTTAAAACCAAGGACCACATTTGAGATCAAATGGAAGAGCCCTCTAATGTAGTGTCTTTGATGTTCCACTCTGGAAGGGGAAAGAATGGAGTATTTATTATTTCATCTGCTTCCCTTAGACTATAAAAGACTGCACACTGGTGGTGGAGGGGGGGAAGTGGCAGAAGGAACACAGGATAAAAAATTTGGAGCTTCAAGAGATCTAGGCCATCTAGTCCAAACCTCTCATTTTAGAGATTGTGGGACGGGTGCCCAGAAAGGTTTAATGATTATTTCACAATCAGACATATGTGACAAAGGCAAGACTTGAACCCAAAGTCCCCAGACTCAAAATTCAGTGTTCTTACTGATCTCTAATATTTAAAAAAAATCCCAAAATGTGAACTTGAATAAGTCATAAAGGCATTGATAAGGGGAGGCAGGAACCCTGGTCCAGATGGATTGACAGTTAAATACCATCAAATATTTGAAGAACAATTAATCACCATGTTATATAAGTTATTCCCAATAATTAAGAAAAACTATTAAATTCCTTTTATGAGACAAAAACGATTCTAATCCCTGAACCAGGGAAGGATAAAGCAGAAAAAGAGAACTGGGAAGACAGCATGGTACAATGGAAATTTCACCAAAAGGGTGGCAGCATGACTCAGTGGATATGCCTTCGGATCAGGAAGACTCAAATTCAAGTTCTACCTTGGATACATACTGGCTGTATGACCTTAGGCAAGTGACTTAACCTTAGTTCTCTTAAACAACTCTCTAAGAGCAGATGCTAATCTGCATCAATAAAAGGAGTTCCTCACTAGGAACATCTTACATAATGAAATAACAGGTCTGGTTGAAAAAAGAAAGGAAAAAGAAAAAAAAAGCCCTGGGGGCCTGGGTACTGCTTGTGATGGTTACTCCTTGTATGACCTTGATCAAGTTGTTCAACCTCTCTGGGCCTCATCTGCAAAATGAGGTTGGAATAGATGAATTCTAATGTCCTTTTTGGTTCTTTATCTGTAATCCTATGACCAATATTTGGTAATAAATTTTGAAGCAAAAGAAATGCTAAATAAAAATCCAAGCAAAAAGATTACGTATGAAAATACATATACATTGGCTATGACCAAGAGTTTCTCCTGGCTCTGCTTCCCAGCTAGCCCAAAGAAGACAAACCAATCAGGAAAAGATTTTAGACCATGGCCTAGAGCAAAAGGCAGAAGATTTAGAATCAGAAAATTAAAATCCTGACTTTGATACTTACCTATGTGACCTTGGGCCAGCTTTAGCCTCTCTGACCTTATATTTAAAATGAGGAAGAGTTTGGTTGCTAGATAATCTAAGGTCTATCCTAGTTTTAACTTCTATGATCCTGTACTTCTCCTGGATTTCTTTCCTTAGCTTTTATAGCGCCTTACCACTTCTAGTTTGAGGTCAAGAGGCAAAGTTAAGGGGCCAGGGCCATCCCTAGACCAGGGAGCATTGTGCCAAATGATCAATTCCAGACTTGCTGGGATTCAGCAAGGCTAATGAGGTTAGACTGGGTAATAAATGGCTTGGATAGATAATCTCTAGGGTCCCTTCCAGCAAAAATATTCCATGTTCTGTGTTCCACATAGCTCCAACATTCTGTGTTCTGTGTTCTGACATTCTCTGTTTTGTGGTTTAGGCGCTTCTTCCAGGTCTTCACAGTCTATGTTCTTTGCCAGCTCTGACATTCTAAGAGTAAGCCCAGGTCTAGGTTGTATTTCCCATCTTATTGTGGGCTGATTCTTGGAATAGCTCAATTAGAGGGAAGCTTTTATCTCCAGAGCTTGGAGTTAGTTGTCTCACCCTGTGGAGAAGGCTGGGGGATTAGGGGTCCTGGATCAGGTAGGAGTTATGACAAGGACATCTCTAACGTTTTCAAGAGGTTTTTTTCTTTTTTGGTGGAAAGAGAAGAATCTGTGGGTGGCTCAGGGAATTGTGGGAGGGGCATCTACAAAGAGACATGATCACCCAGTCCATGCACTAGGAACTCTCATTCATGTGCAGACCATTGGGTCATTGGTTGGAATGTGGTTCTCTTCAACCCTCCCACCCATCACCTTGATGTGGTGGAGAAAAGGGCATATCTTCCTTTGTGAGAGGAGGCGTCAATGCCTTTCTTTGTGTCTTTATTCCTAGCTCAGTCAGGGACTGTGCCTCAGTTTCCCCCAATTGACCTGCTCAGGATTCCCAAAGGCTAGGCAGGGCGTGCTGATAGAAATTTAAAATCCAGGCCCCTAACAAAAATCTTGCAAAGGGACCTCTTCCTCCACCTCTTTAGAGGGTATGGTTCTTCATTTAGTGGAAAGGACACCCGAGTGGGAAGTAGGCCTGTGGAAGGGAGGAAATGTGGTCATCTGGAGGGCAGAGGGTCTCCTGTGGTCTCCTGCTTAGGGAAGCAGAGCTGAGTCTAGGTAGCCTTATCCCTGAATGCTTGAAAAGCTGGAGGAGTGGGGGAGTGGGAGATGACTCGGAGAAAGGGATGTGGGGGAGGGTGGGATGAGGTAGGACAAGGAGGCAGGTGTGGGGAGAACAGAGAAACCTTCACAGCTGCAGCTGCAGGGAGAGAATGGCGAGGACAGAGGGGCAGTGGTGATAAGGGGACTGGGCTAGGGAACTCAGATACTCCTCAGGAAAAGAGAGATCGGAGAGAAATTGCCTCCCCACCCTTGTTGCCCTCCCTCCCCTGTATAGCAGCTGGCTCTCTCTCTCTCTCTCTCTCTCTCTCTCTCTCTCTCTCTCTCTCTCTCCTCTTCTCTCTTCCTCCCTCCCCCTCCCTCTCTTTGCTCTCTCTCCCATCCTCTCTCTCTGGCTCTGTGTTCTCTCTCTCCCTCTCCTCCCTTCCTATCTCTCTGTTCTCCTCCCTCCCATGATCTCTCTGTCTCTCTCTTTCTCTCCTCTTCTTTCTTCCTCCCTCCATCCCTTTCTCTCTCTTTCTTCTCTCTCTGATCCTCTCTCCTCTCTGGCTCTGTGTTCTCTCTCTCCCCCTTGCCCCTTCCTATGTCTCTGTTCTCTCTCCCCCGCTCTTTGTGATCTGTCTGTCTGTCTCTCTATTTATCTGTCTTCCTCTGTCTCTGTCTGTCTGTTTGTCTTTCCCTCTCTCTCTCTTTGTTTATCTGTCTTTTCATTCCTTTGGTGAGAACCAGGCCTCCCTGCCTCTCTGTTAACTGTCCCACTTCAGTATCCTGCACCCTTTCCCTCCAAGATCATTCCTAGGCTGAGCGATGTCTCGGTGGCATTTGATGTTCCAAATTATACTTGATGTGACCCCCTGGGGGCCCCAGGATGATGACACAGAGGCATCTCTCTGCATAGGAACAGAATGCATCTCTCTCTGTTCTCTGTTCCCTCCCTTCAGCAAGGCATTTATCAGTTTGATTTAGCAGGAGTCCTCTGACCTAGAGTGGTCGCCTGCTTCCTGGTTTCTTTTGAGTTCTGGCTGCAGAGTTCTGGAACAAGAAGCCGAGGAGAAAGAAAGTGAAAGTTCCCCTAAAAGTCTAGAATGAGATGGACTTCTTGACCAGAGATTTACTTGTCTGGGGTTTGATGGAAAGAAGTAGTCTATGGAAACAGGTTTGGCTCTAGGGTCAGCTCTGGGGCTGTGGCTCCCACGGATGGCCTCACGTGGGAGCCTCAGGGCAGATTCTCAGCCCCGACCTCCAACCACCTTCTTTCCCACCCAGCTCCCCCAGTTGCATGACTCAGCCTCAAGGACTGTCTGCCTTTCTCCTCTGTGACTATATCTCTGTGAATCTGAGAATCACAAATTCTGGGAGGCAGGCCAGTCTATCTAGGGGTCATTTTGTCCAGCCCAGACAGACACCTTTCCTTCCCTGCTGAGAGAGCCATCCTAAAGAACCCGGTGCCTTAAATTCTGATCACAACCTCCAAAGTCTTGTGCTCTGCCATCTTTTCTAAATGCTTTCTAAGGTCTCAGTTTGACTGCTCATGCTGTTTCTTCGAGCATGAATAATGAACTTCATCATTACCTTCTAGTGAGAAAAGAAAACAGCTTAGCCCGCAGAACGACTAAACTTGTTTTTTCCCCTTCCTTCCTGATTTCTTTCCTTCCTTCCTCTTTGTTTCCTTCCTGTTTCTCTGATATGAACTAGCCCTCTCCCTACATCCCTAGAAAAAATACAGCAGCAGCCCTAGTTCCCTTCCCCCACCCTCTTCCTCCCCAATTCTCTTGGAAGAAAAAAATCTGAACCAGAAATACAGACGAGGATAGATCTCATCTCTGGCCTTCCAGGGAAGCATAGATAGAACCCAGGCATCCTTGTTCTCCCCTCCCCCTCCTTTTGCCATGCCCTTAGCTTTTCCCGGGCTTGACCAGGCCTGGCCATCCTTTTCATATCCTATCTTAGCTTGGGGCCCCTGGCACAGCATGGGTAGCACTGGTGTTAGCCCCACCCAGCCTGGGTGGTGATAGTGGGGGTGGTGGGGGAGGTGGCCATCCTTCCCCTCCTCCCTGCATTGCCTTGGCAGCTTCTCAAGGAGGGAGACAATGGGGCTGTGAGCAGGAAAGGGCAGGGTCGGGAGGGGGCAGCCAGAGCCTGGCCAGAGCTCGCCCTATGCCCACTAGAGTCCTGGCACTGTGACATTGCTAAAGGGAATGGACTGGGCCCCCTCTCATGCTCCCCCAACCCTTATCCAAAGAAGCTGTGGAGGGAAGGAGGGGTAGATCAGGAGAAGGCCCTGGGGTGACAGGAAACATCAGGGCCCAATCAGGGGGATTCTAGAGTATGAATATGAACTGAAAACTTTGGCTGGGTCTGAGGGGGCACTCAGGGGACATGGCCAGGCTGGATGGAGGCCTTGCATGGCAAAAGAGGGGAGTTGGGGCTGGGAGGGGCCCTTATCAGTAAACCTCCCACCCCAACCAAGTATTACATGGATAAGAAGAGGGAGGGATGGAAGGAGGGAGGGGTAGAGAGAGAGAGAGAGAGAGAGAGAGAGAGAGAGAG
>JAQQSZ010008705.1:0-12971 GCA_028646595.1 Phalanger gymnotis
AAGAATGAGAGATCAAACAAGAAGTCACAGAAACAATCAATAACTTCATCCAAGAGAATGACAATAATCAGACAACATACCAAAACTTATGGGATACAGTCAAATAAGTTCCTAGGGGAAATTTTATATTTCTAAATGCTTACATGAATAAAACAGAGAAAGAGGAGACCAAAGAATTGAGCATGCAACTGAAAAAGTTAGAAAACAAACAAATTTTAAATCTCCAATTAAATACCAAATTAGAAGTGACTGAAATCCAAAGGAGAGATTAATAAAATAGAAATAAAGAAAAACATTGAACTAATAAATATAATTAAGAGCTGGTTTTATAAAAAAACACTATAAAATAGATAAACTTTTAGTTAATATGATTTTTTTAAAAAAGAAGAAACCCAAATTACCAGTATCAAAAATGAAAAGGGTGAATTCACCACCAATGCAGAGAAAATCAAAACAATAAGGTTATTTTACCCAACTGTATGACAATCAATTTGATGATCTTAGTGAAATGGATAAATATTTACAAAAATATAAACAGCCCAGATTAACAGAAGAGGAAATAAAATTTAAAAAAATAACATTTCAGAAAAAAATTGAACAAGGCATCAATGAACTCCCTAGGAAAAAATGACCAGGGCCAGATGGATTTGCAAGTGAATTCTATCAAATATTTAAAGGCCAACTAATTAAAATACTATATAAACCATTTAGAAAAATTGGTATAGTTTTACCAAATTCTTTCTATGATACAAATATGCTGCTGATATCTAAATTGGGAGAAGTCAGAACAGAGAAAAAAAAACTTATAGCTCAATTTCCCTAATGAATATAGGTGCAATAAATAAATAAAATATTAGCAAAGAGATTACAGCAACTTATCTCTAGGATAACAAACTATGACCAGGTAGGATTCATAGTAGGCCTACGGGGCTGGTTCAATATGAGCAAAACTATCAAGATAATTGACCATATCAATAAAAATATGACAGAAATCATAGGATTATGTCAATAGATGTAGAAAAAGCTTTTGACAAAATATATCACCCATCCCTATCAAAAACACTAAGAGAGCATAGAAATCAATGGAATTTTCCCTAAAATGCTAAGTAGCATCTATGTAAAATCATCAGCAAGTGTTACATGTAATAGAGATAAGCGAGAAGCATTTCCAATTAGATCAGGGGTGAAACAAGGATACCCACTATTGGCACCAGTATTCAATATTTTGCTAGAAATGTTAGTTTTAGCAATAGGAGATGAAAAAGAAATTTAAGGAAATAGAATAGGCAATGAAGAAACAAAGCTATCACTTTTTGCAGATGATATGATGGTATACATAGAGAATCCTAAAACATCGACTTTAAAATTACTTGAAATAATTCAAAACTTAAGCAAAGTTACAGGATATAAAATAAACCCACATAAATCATCATTATTTCTATATATTACTAACAAAATCCAGCAGCAAGAGACAGAGAAATTCTATTTAAAGTTACTTTAGACACTATAAAATATTTGGCAATCTTCCTTCCAAAACAAACCCAGGAACAATATGAACACAATTACAAAACATTTTTCATACAATTAAAGTCAGATCTAAATAATTGGAAAACTAACAGTTGCTCATGGGTGGGCTGAGCTAATATAATAAAAATGACAATTCTGCCAAAACTATTTTACTGCTTTAGTGCCTGTATCAATCAGTAAGGCAAGATTCATGATCACAAGGATGACCATGAACATGCCTGAATGGTTCAGAATCATGAAGTATAAGAAATTCTCTGGGTAGAAGGCAGAGGAAGTATAGCATTTATTTAGACACAAGAGAATCCAACCCCAGGAACAGTAATTCCAATTCCAAATATTAGCAATAATATCCCAAAACCAGTAAGCCCACCTCAATGTAGCAACAAGGAAATTATAACACAATATTATAGCAAGGAGCCCAGTCATCCTCTAACCTTTCCTCTTGCTAGGGCCTTCTTGTAAACAATTACTCATGAATCCTAACTGTCTGCTCTGCAGTCTCTTGCACAGCTTTTTAAGATTCCAAGTTCCTGCTCCATATCTTTGGCGCTGAATTCCAATTCCTGTGGCTCTCTCTGCCTCAATGTCCTCTTGATGTCTGCCTGTGAATCCTGCCACTCTGAGTTCTGCTGCTCTGCTGCTCTCAGAAATGCAAGAGAAAGTGGCTTAACCATATCAGACCTAATATTATATTATAAAGCAACAATCATCAAAACTATTTGGTACTGGCTAAGAAAAAACAGTGTTGGATCAGTGGAATTGGTTAGGTACATAAGACACAAGTCAATGATTATAGCAATCTATTGTTTGATAAACCCAAAGACTCCAGCTGCTCGGATAAGAACTCATTATTTTACAAAACTTTTGGGAAAACTAGAAAATAGTATGGCAGATAGTAGGCACTATCCTTACATTTAGGGGGCTTAAATTCAGACGATGGTACTTAAGCTGCTTTATAAATGCAGAAAAGGACTTTGAAAAGCCTATCAAAGCCCAGTTTGGTTGAGTCAAGTGTGATATAAGTTGGAGCAGGTTGCAAACATACAAACACAAACACATATGCACATATATACACACATATATATATATATATATACACATATATGTATATCTATATGTATGCACATGCATATATGTAGAGAGATCTCTATATCTCTCTCTCTATCTATACATCTATCTCTATATAGTTCCTATTTTATCCTAGAGTCAACAAGAAGTAAAGGCAGTTGGCATAGTAAGTGAGTAAAGTAAAATAATTTTAATGATAGCATGTAGGGTGTTCTGGAGTGTTGATACGCTTGAGATGAAGACCAATGCTTGGTTGCAGCAAAGGATTAAATTTGTATTGCTTAGGATAAGAGGTAAAAAAAAAATTTAAAAGGTGGAATTTACAAAGACACTAAATTAGATTGTATGTAATTTATCTCTTCCTAAGAATTTTAGGTATTAAAAATGTAATGTGAAGTATTAGGAGATAGTGCACTACCTCATCACGATTTATTTTCAAGCAGTGCCTGTTTTACTATTTATTGAGTATGCTGAGGAGAGGGTGTTTTTTTTTCTTTCCAGTATCCCTTCTATCTCTGTGATTCTGAGATAAAAAGTTTTCTTTAGTTGTTATGGCCAAATAACTCATTACCTTTTGACATGTCTTTAGGGGCTTAGTTTCTCCTGACTTACCTAGACAAGTACGTGATAGAAATAATCTACCACCTGGCTGTTAGTTAAAATCTTTTATTCTAAAATCTGCCAGTATTTTTCCCTTCCTTGGAATAACATTTAAGTAGCCAGGGTCTACAGTAAGGAGAAGGAAATACATTAAATGATTATATGGTTTTATTCTTATGTTTTATATGATTTATATGCATAGCAATTAAATACTCTTACTCGTATAGAAGAGTTAAAAGTCAAATGTGTAGATTTTTTAAAAATAATTTTCAAGTCCTCACCCTTCCACTCCATCTACCAACCACTTATTCCTCATCCTTTCTCAGTTTTTTTTGTTTTGTTTTGTTTGTTTTTTTTTTTAGTACTTAGCTCCCAGTCTTGCTCTGTACCTCAAACCCTAACTTCAACAGTGGCCATCATTATACATTTCGCTATTCCTTCTAATATCCTGAATGCCCAGCTCTCAAACTCCTCAAATAAATTCATTTGATTCTTCACTACACTTGAATGCATAAAGAAATGGCAAATGAACTTGACAGTCATACAGAAGTGTTCTACTTCTGATTCAGAACTCTGTTTATAATCTATTTTTATCTCTTCTTTTGTTTTATTCCTCTTAATTCAATTCAATTCAACAAGCATTTATTTAGTATCTACTCTATGACAGGCACTGTTCTATGTCTTATGGGTAAAAAGATAAAAATGAAAGTCCTTGCCTTAAAAGAGGTTCCATTTTTTTTTGAGCAGAAGTAATATACACAGAGATTAATACATATAAAATATGCATAAACCTAAAGTCATTTGGGGGGAATGATGATATCTTCAGGGACAAGGAATGATTTCTTATAGACTATAGAAGTTGAGCTGAGCATTAAAGATACTCATGGAGCCAAAAAGTTATATATGAGGAGGGAAATTATCTTTGGATCAGTCTATACGAAAGCAAGTATGTATAGTAAGTATGTTGCTTGTATCCAAATGCACCCCTCTCTGTGTTAGCTTGCTCAATTAACTTTTATTCATCCTTGATGTTCTATTGTTCCTAGAATGGGGACATGTTTCAACAATTCAGCTAGCAGCTGTTATGGGGGTGAAAGACAAACACAAGCCCAATAACAAGAATGCTGCCAGCACAGGTTCTTTTGATCTGCTTTACTAAGGAAAGCAACATTAAGGGGTTAACAATATTATTTCAATCCAACATACAAATATCATTCACTTAGATCAGGGGAAAAAGCCAGCACCCTGAACTTCTGAGCAAATACAAATAAATTACAAACATACATTTATAAATAGACCAAATGCAATTCATAGTTACCAAGAAGGCATCAACAGCTGAGTTCACAAGCTGGAGGGCTCTTAACTATAGCTGCCCAGAGTCTCCACATCAACACTTTTCCAGTGAGTGAGAGCCCCCTTGCAAATAGCTCTGTTTTCTTTTTTATACAGTCTTTGGATATAATCAAAAATCAACCGAGTGACCAGAACTTAGGCGCCTACTATTGACTCTGGTCTTAGTAATCCTCCTTAGGACCCTGAGGGCTTCATATGCACATAGGCTTAGCACCTAGTAATTAGGGGTTTGGGCCTGGGGCTTTGTGGCTCAATCAAAGACAATTAATTAATTTATCATTCTAAAAGAGTAAAAAAAGTCCCAACTTAATTGATATTACAGGATATCATATGGATAGCATTAATAGCTATTTTCTGGGTTCTGGGTGTAATCTTGATTTGAGTGTGGGGAGAGGGGAAAGAAGTTTGTACTCTATTTTTTCATTATTGTAGCTACTGAACCCCCACAGATATAGTTTATGTTTTCCCAAAATTAGTCTCCATGAAACCACTAACTCTTAAACAAATCATGTATTAAAGTCAAAAAGAAAAATAATAATAAATTTTACTCAATAGAAGACAAAAATTATGGATAATAAATACATCACACTCTGCCCATAATTTGTAGTAACATTCTCTCATTCTTTAAAGGCTATTGGAGGCATAGTGGTAGACCTGCAGACAGGAAAACCTAAGTTTAAATCTAGCCACAGACACTAGCTGTAGGGCCACGGGAAAGTCGCTTAACTTCTATTTGCCTCATTTTTTCTCAATGTAAAATAAGGATATCAACTTCATTTACCTCACAGGGTTATTATAATCAACAAATAAGACACTATTTTTAGATAGTGTAAAGCAAAGTGACTGTGTCATAGTAGGTACTATATAAACGTTTATCCCCTTCCATGCCTTCTCATCAATGTACATAGTGCCCATGAGAGAGACCAAACAGTTAACAGAAACATAACGAGTAAGAAAAGCCATGAGGAAACTTACAATTTTGAGCTGCAAGACTCCATTTCTTTGATCCAATCAGGCAGTTTCTCTCAAATGAAGCTATTTCTCTTCTAGCTGCTACTTCACTGGTTCTCACTAGTTTGTGCATGGCAAAGATGTTCTGTTTTGTTCCATTATACTACAAGACAATAAATTCCCATAGCTCTTCCCACAGCATCATGATTCAATAACACATCTTTGCCTTATGAGGTAAAACCCAAGAAATCAGTTTCAGTCATTCAGTAAATATTCATTATGTTGTTACCATATTGTTTCAACAATCCGGCTAGCTGCTGTTGTGGGGGTGAAAGACCAACACAAGCCCAACAACAAGCACGCTACCAGCATGCTGCAAAAGCACACGTTCTTTTGATCTGCTTTTCTAAGGAAAGCAAGGTTAAGGGGTTGACAAGATTACTTTAATTCAGCATACAAATACAATTCACTTAGTTCAGGGGAAAAAGCCAGAACCCTGAAGTTCGGAACAAATACAAATTACAAACATCAACAGACAGACCTTGTCTGATTCAAATCCCAATACATAGTTACCAGAGTTTAACAAAGTCCCGACATCCAGGTTTACAAGATGGGGGGCTTCTTAGTTACAGCTGCCCGGGAGTCTCCACACGCCACCAAGAGTAAGAGCCCTAAACAAATTACAAACATCGACCAGACAGACCAAATACAGATTCATAGTTACCAACATCTAGGTTCAGCTTGGAAGCTCATGACAAGGATGAAAGATAAATCATTATAGAAGATCTTCGATATTATAGTGTAAGCCCAGCTTTTCTTCCTTCCCTCCATCCCCTCCCTCCCCACCCCGCCACACACACACACACACACACTGCAAGACTCTCTGGTTTGGAATATCAGACATTCCTTTCCCCCTTTCTTTCTTGCAAAGACCTTTAGACTTTCAGGCTTGGAATAAAGAATCAGACATACCTCTCCAATTGATAAACCTTAAGAATGGATCTCTCAGAGACTCCTCTCTCATTAATGGGCCCCAAGAATGGAATACATTAGGAGATAAGCCCATTCAAAGAACAAGTAACTCTTAAGATAAAGGATGAGAAATTCCAAAACTGCTTCTTGAGGACCTAGCCAGTTCTCAAAAACAAAATGATTGACAAAATCTTCCCCTCCTGAGGGGACTGGCTGCCCCTTCTGGAGGGGAATATCCAGGACAGTTAGCAGTAGGCCCTCCTTGTTGAGGAGGCTGTAAAAGTCCCCACGTGGAACAAGCTAGTGGGGATCTCACTATGGAGAAGAAGCTTCCTGGGATCAGTTTCCCTTTCCGGCCTTGATCAAGCATCAAGTGCTGCAGTTCCCCCAAGAGGTGATGAATCTATGTTGTTTGAGTCTTTGTCTTTGTTGTGT
Source organism: Phalanger gymnotis (assembly GCA_028646595.1). Lineage (NCBI taxonomy): Eukaryota > Metazoa > Chordata > Mammalia > Diprotodontia > Phalangeridae > Phalanger > Phalanger gymnotis. The sequence continues at coordinate 6,907 of JAQQSZ010008705.1, forward strand.
TAACTGTGTTTGTTAGAGCATTTCCCCTCTTTCAGTAAAAACCATGCTCTCTCAGGAGTGTGCCTTATTGCCAGCGCGAATCCAAATCCAAACCTAACTTAGCTTAATCGAACAAAGGGCTGTCCCCAGAGTCACTCGAGCCACGACTGCTGTGGGTAAGAGCTCCGAAAAAGAGAAAACCAAGCCCTGGTTTTACATCTTTTTTAGGGTCAGGGGAGGAGTCACACATGAGACTCACCCACGTGACCTAGAATCGTCACAAAGAGGCAACTTAAACCCATGTGGTCTAAAAGCCTCTGCTGTCCAGACATGTCACTCAAACTCATGTGTAAACTAGGCCCTCACCTGAGGCAAGGAGGCATCAAGGACACTCAAATCTAATCAAGGAAACAAAGGTCAAACTCTTCAAGGGGACTTGGTTGAACTAAGTGCTAAGAGCCCATTTTGCTTACCAACACACATATGATAGGCACTATGCCAACTGTGGAGAAAATTTAAATACAGTCCTTGGTCTAAATATGTTCATAGTGTAATGGGGAAACAACAAACAACCATGTAAATAAGCAATACACAGGATAAATTGGAAATAATCAATAGAGGGAATATGTTAGAATTAAGAGGCATCAGAAGAGGCTTCCTGTAGAAAGATTTTTGAGGGGATTAGAAGGAAACTAGGGAAACCAAGAGACAGAGCTAAGGAGAAAGAACATTCTAGTTTGTGACACTGCATGGAGTTGGGCAATAGAGTGACTTGAGTAGGAACATCAAGGAAACCAGTGTGATGAGTAAGTGAATGTAAACTCACCTAATCTATAATCTATAGCAAGTTGATACCAGATCTTGCTTCATATATCTCCACTGCAGATATATTGCCTCAAAACATATTATCTCCAGGGCTGCTGCCCCGTTTTCTACCTGTTATTGAGGAAATGGTAATCATTTATTTTTTTTTCTTAAAATCAACCTGTCAGTTTCAGGAAAGGAAGTGTCAGTTGAATAACCTGTGTTTCAAAACACCATTCCAAATGGATCAGAAACTCCTAATTCATCAATGTTTCAACAATTTGGCTAGCAGCTGTTGTGGGGCTGTAAAACCACACTGGGCACACAGAACGCTGCAAAAGTCCAGGTCCTTTTGATCTGCTTTACTAAGGAAGGCAACATTAAGGGGTTAACAGTCTTACTTTAATCCCGCATACAAATATCATTCACTTAGTTCAGGGGAAAAAGCCAGCACCCTGAACTTCAGAGCAAATACAATCAAATTACAAACAGACCAAATACAATTTGTAGTTACCAACATCTGAGTTCAGCCAGGGAGCTTGACAACAGCTGGCTCAGAGTCGCACATCACTACTGCTGCAGATCAGAGCTTCAAAAAAAGAAAGCCAAGCCCTGGTTTTATGTCTTTTTCAGTGTCAAGGATAAGTCCCACACGTGACCTAAAATTGTCACAAAAATGTGACTTAAACCCACATGGTCTAAAAGCCTCTGATGTCACAAACATGTCACTCAAACCCATTTAAACTAGGCTTTCCCTTCAGACAAGGAGGTCATCAGGGACTCCTGATTTAATCAAGGAAATAAAGGCCAAACTCTTCAAGGGCACATGGTTGAATTAAGTACTAAGAGCCCATTTTGATTGCCAATACACTCAGCTACTCCTCTACATATCATTTCCTATACAGCATTTAAGCCACCTGTGTCCAAAGACTGGCACACTTACACCTGTATTTGCATGGTGACTGGCACATAATGGATCTTAATAAATGCTTTTTCATTCAGTCACTACTTTCCTTAAAACCATAGTTTCTTCCATTTTCACTCTGATAAAATTCAGAAAATATGTGTTATGCAACCTTAAGGACCAGGTATTCATTTCCATCAGACAGCTCCATGGCTCAGTAGATAGAGCACTGAAGCTGGAGTTAAGAAGACCTGTGCTTTTGGAATAACATTTTGAAAGGTGAGTGGAGAAAGGACTAGATGGTAGCCCTTACGCACATAAAAAAAACCACATAAATACATATGTGTATATATACATATATGTATGTATAAACACCTATATATGTGTGTATTTAATTATCAGCTCTCGAAAATGTAGATAGCAAACTTTTAGGTTTAATCTGCATTATTAATACTTTCTTAAGTATGAACAGTCAATAAAATAATAAATTGAACCCTGTTTAAAGAATTTGCAGATCTTCAATGTTTTAAGTGCTCACATTGATAATTTAACAATTAGCTCTGGTGTTCTACTTTGAGCTGGCACTAGGATGACCTCAAGTATGTGTACATACATGCAGAATTCATGTTTTCTTTGATTCCTTAAAATTTAATAATTTCAGTGTTCCAAAATTTTCATCTGCGTGAGTACTCCTTAATAATGCAGATTTGTCCCTGTGTTCTTCACTACCTCTACTATATGAAAAGATTAAACATGTATTGGCCAACTTTCTCATTATGAATTTACTCCAACGTGTTCTCAAAAACTAGGCTTATCCTTGAAGACTTTTTTATAATTGTAGCAACAATTTCGCTAGCAGCTACTGTGGCTGTGTAAAACCAATAACAAACAACAGACAGAAGGATGCTAATACTGGTTCTTTGATCTGCTTTACTAAGGAAAGCAACTTTAAGGGGTTAAAAAGCTCACTTTAATCAAACATATAAATATCATTGAATTAATTCAGGAGGGAAAGCCAGCACCCTGAACTTCAGAGCAAATACAAATAAATTACAAACATCAACACACAGACCTTGTCTGATTCAAATCACAATTCTCAGTTACCAGGGAAGCGTCAACATCTATCTGGGTTACAAAGCCGGGAGACAGTTATGGCTTGCCAAGAGTCTCAATGATCCTTCCATGAGTGTGCCCCAAAAGTCAAACACCAACCTTGGATCTTATATACCTGTCTCAGTGCCCTGGGGCACTTGATTACCTCAGTACTGAGAAGCACTCAAAGAAGAGTGAAAAATGTCATGTAGGGTGTGGGAAAGTTAATCCCTAGTACCATCATATACAAGTCAATGACTCCTGAAAAACATTCCAAGACAAGATCCCACTTTATCTGCCCCTTTCATTATCTGTCCCAATCATTAAAGGCACTCAAAAACGGCAAAGGCCCACCTGAATTACTATTACAGTAATGGAAGAATTTTTCATTAAATAAGATTCCTTTGCAAAATATTAAAGAAATCAGGATCACTCCCATGCTCTGTTGAGGTATGAATTGGGTTCTTTTAAATTTAGAATAGAAAGTGTTCTTTAATATATTATTTCAAGAATGCAAAAAAAACAGAAAATGGCAGTATTCTAAGATCCTAGCTTTTGATTCTGATGCATTGTATTTCAAACACTACAACTTCTAAATTGTGCTAATCAAATATTCCTGTGAGGAAATCAGCACTGAATTTTCATATTTGATATGCTAGACCAGAGAAATACTTTATATTAAGTTTGCCAATGAAGGTAGAGAAAATTAATAAGGAGTTAAAGCTGTTGACTGCCATAGACGGAATCATTTATAGAGAATATTTGAAAAATCACAGTGGAAAGTATTACTTTTGGAGATCAAATCAACTGGAGATAATGGATTTTTTTATTAGTAGCAGAAAAATTATAATACCAATGTCTATTCACTGTCTGAAATAAAATATGCCTGGAAAAGATGTAAAAATTTCAACTTGGAGCATTTTTTCAAAGAAATCGCTCTAACTCCATATAAGCCCCATTAACTAGATGTCTGTGGTCTTGTTAATGCATATATGTATATGCACGTATACATACACGTATTTATGGCAATCTTGGTATCTAGTTAATTGTACTAATGTGGAATTAATGTATATATGTGTGTGTAAATATATATATATGTGCGTGTGCATATACATACAGCTAGACAAAGCAACACTGATGATTCAAATCTTTTAGTTATCTGTGCCATTTAAAATATGTTTTTTCTTCTAGAGTTTCACATGAGATGAGTTCAAATAACAATAAGTAAAAATTTAAGGATGGAACTATTCTTGGAATATTCATGTAAGCATTTAGTTACAATTTTTTCCTAATCCTAGAGGAGAGTGATATAAGAAATAGTTATCTAATTAGCAACTTGTTGTAACAAATCTAATGTACATTATCTTTAACTTTGTTCTGTATTTCATAGTTACAAGTGAATCAGGACCCTCATCTGATAAAGGTATGCAATTGATATATACCATAATATTAATGAATCATTGTGAAACATGGATTAAATAATTAATTGTATGAGGAAAGCCTTAGTCCTCTAAGCCATGTAATTTAGGATAATCCCTCTGAGGTAGCTAGGTGACTCAGCAAAAAGAGTGGCAGGCCTGGAGTTAGGAAGACCTGAGTTGAAATCTGACCTCTGACACTCAATATCTGTGTGACTTGGGGAAAGTCACTTAACCATTGTTTGTTTTAATGTACTGCAGAAGGAAATGGTAAACCACTCCAATATCTTTGTCAAGAAAACCCCATATGGGAACAGTAAGAGTCAGACATGATTGAACAACAAGAACAAATGATCTATATAATGAAATAGAAAAATTCTTAATTTGCATGATGCTCAACAGTTGGGGTTATGTGCCTAAAACCTTGAACAACAACCCATAATCATCAAAAAGTTGAAAACATACATAAATTTGAGTTATAGACGGAAATACTTCCAGGTTTCTGTCGAAGAGTAATAGTACTAGATAACGAGCCCTACAGAATAAATTTTTAAATCTCAAGAGACAAAAAAATTAATTTAATTAAACAAATTCAATGTCTACTTGATACTGAGTGCTACACTAGATGCCAGTGAAACTATAAAATGTAAATAAAATATAGATCCCTTTCTACATGGAGTTTGTAGTTTAGAAGGTATGACACATGTTTGGATCATTATAACATAAATATTTCATGATAAGCACATGGTAGTGGTTCAAAGCAAAATGCTATGTGAGGTTCAAGGATTGAAGAGCACTATGGATGAGAACACTGAACACTCTGGAAAAGATGGCATTCAAATTGGGCTTTAAGAGATGAGTAGGGGGGGGCAGAGCCAAGATGGTGGCTGGAAAGCAGGGACTAGCATGAACTCCCCCCCAAGTGCCTCCAAAAACCTATAAAAAATGGCTCTGAACCAATTCTAGGACTGCAGAACCCATGAAATAGCAGAGGGAAGCAGGGCTCCAGGCCAGGGCGGCCTGGATGGCTGCTGGGTGAGGTCTTTCACACACAGAGCTTGGAGCAGAACAGAACCCAGCGTGGGCTGCACAGACCAACCAGACCAGGAGCTGGGCAGAATGGGCCCTAGCGCCCTGAATCAGTGAACTGTGGCAGTTGCCAGACTTCTCAACCCACAAACACCAAAGACAACAGAAAAAAACTGCAGAACCCACAAAATAGTGGAGGGAAACAGGGCTCTAGCCCAGGACACCCTAGATGGTCTCTGAGTAAGGTCTATCCTGCATGGAGCTGGGAGCAGAGCAGAGCCCAGCGTGGGGCACGTGGACCAACCAGACCAGGAGCAGGGAGGAGTGTGCCCTAGCTCCCTGAATCAGGAGCGGAAGTAGTTACCAGACTTCTCAACCCACAAACACCAAAGACAACAGAGAAGGTTAGTGGGAAAAGCTGCTGGGAACAGAGTGAAAGAAGGAGTTCAAGGTTTGGCCACCACCCCAGGGGCAGCAGAGGTGGGGCAGCTACAGAACTACAGCTGCAGTTGCTTCCAGCCCCAGGCCCACCTGGTGGCAGGAATTAAGTGGGAGATCAGAGCAGGAGTGCAGAGCCTGCTGAAGATATAAGTCCAGTCCAGGTTGGAGGTTCTTGGGGAAGGAAGAGTGCTGGTGTGCCAGAGCTGGCTGTAATTGCTCTGAAATCAACAGCGCAACCCTTCAAGCTTGGAACATAGTATTCTTTACTCTACAAGCAGTCATACCCCACTGAAAAACTCAAGGATCAAGTAAGTTGCCTGGGAACATGGCCAGGCAGCCAAAATGCACCCAGATTTAGTCTCAGACTTTGGAATTTTTCTTTGGTGACAAAGAAGACA
>JAQQSZ010008706.1:0-12970 GCA_028646595.1 Phalanger gymnotis
CCTTCTGCCGCCGCTGCTGAAGTTGTCTCCCGGCTCACCCCTCCTCGCAGCCGAGCTTCCTGCGTTCTCAAGCCCTGCCTCAATGACCAGAGACCATTGGTTCCCGAGCTGGCCCCTCCTAAGTCACCAATCCACACCCACACAGGTTTCACACCTGACAGGGCCCTGGGCCTGGGGCTTAGCACTTAACAGCTGAAAGTACTTCCACACAAAAGAAACAAAAGCCATGCTAATGAGACAATTTTGCTTAACAACACACGATCTGCTATTGCCTCTAGGATAAAATATAGGCAGCTGAGTGGCACAGTAGATAGAGCACTGGACCTGGAGTCAGGAAGACCTGAATTCAAATCCAGCCTCAGACATTTCCTAGCCATGTGACCCTGGGCACTTCACCCTGTTGGCTTCAGTTTCCTCATCTGCATGATCTGGAGGAGGAAATGGCAAACCATTCCAGTGTCTCCGCCAAGAAAAATCCCAAATGTGGTCACAAAGAGTCAGACATAACTGAAATGACTGAACAACTACTAGGGTAACTCCTTTCTTTGACATGGAGAGCCCTTGACAATCTGGCCCAACCTACCTTTTCAGACTTATTAATCCTTTTCCCATGCTATACAGTTTTGCTGATCCTTGAATGCAACACCACATCTCTCATTCCTCTGCTTTGCATAAGATGTCTTCCCATGCCCAGAATGTGTTTCTCATCTCTACCTCTCAGAATCCTTCATTTTCACCAAAACTCACCTCAGACACCAACTTCTCAATGGACTCTTTCGTGATCTTCCCAGATCTTAGTGGGTTATGGTTTTTTTGTTGCATTCCCTAAAATTACTTTGCATTTATTCAGTATGTATTCTGTCTATCCTATACCCCATCTCCCTGAATAGAATGTATGCCCTTTGAAGGCAGGTCCTATTTCATTTTGTCTTTGTGTCCCAACACCTAGCACAATCCCTGGAATGTAGTAGGTACTTAATAAACGGTTATTGACTGATTGACTCTTGCAAATCTCCGTTTTCCCCATAGCCCTCTTCTTGTGATGTTCTTGTTCACAGCTTTTTTAAATCCACCATTTAGTTTCTATTCATCACAGCTAGAGATTACTTCTGCACTTTAATTGTCTCAAATGTACCAGCATGGTATTCAGACTTTAATTTCTTGTCTATAATACATGACCAGCCCAACCTTTTTTTTTTCTTTAAGCCGTACACATCCTCCCATCATATCTCTCCCATCACTTGGGCATGGCATTGTTGATATAGTCTCTTTATTTTCATTATTGCATCTTGTGACATTCTTATAATTTTGAAGATTGTGGCAGTCTATGAGTCTCAACCGTACATGTTCCCTAGGAGAACAGTGGCTTTTAAAGAGAGACCTATGTGACAGTGATCATTGAAATCACTGCTCACTTTCCTAAATTCTGAGCCTAGCTTGTTGCCCCCAGATAGCCTGTGATACATATTGCTAGATCCTAGGGAGCTGCCCTTACAGCTGTATGTCCTCCCCACCTTATAATCACTTGGCTTTTCTAGCATGATCTCCCTAAATACATAAGATGGTTGAAAAACATTGAGCCTTTCAACAACCACTTCCAAATTAAGGTGTCTCCTATTAATTGCCTGCTTCAAGGAAGTTGTTTCTAGGCAATCAAAGAAAAACAAACATAATTTAAAAATACAATCCCACCTTCACTTTCAAAGCCCAGTGAATGAAATGTCATCATGAAAGCACTTCAGAAGGTACACGAATAGAAGGCATCATCAGTGTTATTATTTTGCAGCTCAGTGACCTTTGTAACTGTGCCTGGCTGTTTTTCTACAACATGCAGCCAACTTTACTCCACTGTCAGCATCTGTTTTTAGTCTGTATCTCTCCACTGATGACAGTTTTGAGATGTTAGTCTGTACTAATTATTACTTAAGATATGCTCAGAGGAATAGATTTAATTCCAGTGCATATGTATTTAATCCACTGCATACATTTTAATACACTGATCTCTTGTGTTTTAGTTCTGAGCCCTGTAACTTCCTTTGACTCATCTGATTTGGAAGCACCTCAGTCTTCTAAAGAACAGTGTGCTAAAAATCTCTTCTCTACCACTGGGAAACCAAACTTTACCAGACATCCATCTCTAATAAAACTAGTAAAGAGTATAGAAAATGACCGGAGAAAGATAAGTTCTGCTCCCAGTAGCCCCATCAAGACCAATAAAGGTAGGTATTTGAGAAAATACTACTCACAATAATAGGGTCTTTCTACCACAAAGCATTTTTATTGAATTGGTTTAATACCTATTAGATCAATTCAATAAATTAGAGGGTTACAATAATCTTTATTCACTCAAGTGTTCTCAATTTGTAAATCATTCATGAACCAAGTGGTAGGAAGATAATTTTGTAGAATTTCATTTCCTTAATGATTCTGGGACAAAAACATGAAATGTTTTTATACATGGTGGTTTCATACGGAAGAACATGTCTATTCTTTGCCTTAACCTACATCATTCTATTTTACCAGCTGAGAGTTCTCTGAAGTCAGCACCCTTCCCAAGTAAAATGGCCCAGCTTGCAGCTATTTGCAAAATGCAATTAGAAGAGCAATCTAGGTAGGTTAACATTGTGCTGGATTAATTTTCTCTGATTTACATGGATTGCTTATTTTATCCAAGAATGTTGATTAGACTTAGGAACCAGTGAGATGTTTCAGCTATTTCCAAATAATATTGGGATTTTAACACAAGCTCCCATAAAAGCATTGATTTTTTTACCCCCAAACTTGAAATGATAGAATATTTCATGGTTGTTATTGTTGTTTGTCAATGTGTGGGTTTTTATTTTGTTTTTTAGTGAACTAAAAAAGGTGAAAATGCAATTGACAAGACCTCCGGTGCACTGTCAATCTCTTGACTTCATTGCAAGTGCTGAGCCCAACCGAACCATGTCTTCCTCTCAGACGCCATCTCTCATTCAGCCACTAGGGGTCCTACCTCTGATCCACAGCCCCTTATCTTCTGCTGTGCCTGTAATTGTGCCTCATGCCCCCTCGGGTACTTCATATGCAATCTATCTGCATCCTCCCCCGGCCCAAACTGTGACACCCCAAAACCTAAGTTCCTCAGTACACACTGTTCCCTGTACTAATGCAACTGGAATTAAAGGTTCTGCCGATAATACTAATTCCCATCTCTTAACTACAAAAATGACCACAGAAAAAGTCACTAGTGATGTGGTCAAGGCTGATGTCCCCGCCAAGCCGGGGAAAGCATTGCCCACCTCCGAAGGACCAGCCTCCAGGAACGAAGACAGAGAATCCATCACTGAAAGATGTTTGAAGAGACAGAATGCACCGGAGGACAACGGCTCCAAAAAGAAACCTAAAGAGGATCTAAAAGGACTTGAAAATGTCCCAGCAGTAAGTGAAGTCCTTCCTTGTGCAGACCCTGAAGCTCCCTCGGGTGGTTAGCCCAGGGCTCAATTGTTTACCAACCTTGCCAGCCTCAGAAGCAGCTTCTCGGTAGAAGTGGAAGTGCCTTTCCTGGCATCCTAAACTGAGCCCCAGGCACCTTCAACAGTTAATCTCCTGCCTGGGATCGCCACACAGGCATCCTTAACCTTTGCAGGCAGGGATTACTCTTGGGCTTTAAAGCAATCCCAGTACTGGCTGGAAGTTAACTGTATTCCGGGCAGTTATATGGGACACGAGCACCTGTTTAATAGGCTGAAGGAATTTATGGGTTAGAGTAGTACCAAGTGAATGTGCACTTACAAAACAGTCTATAAAAGCTGCTTTCTGAGTCACAACCCAGAGAAGCACTTACGCATTTACTGATTGGGAAAGAAATTAGAAAATCTCTCCCCCCCTTTTATTAAAAATTTTTCACCATCAGTTCACTTCAAAACTACAAATTTACAAAGAAACGTATAGATAAGAAATTAAGAGTGGATCTTGGTAGACTTAGGAATTGGAACATGTGGATTTTGTAAGGATCTTGGCATGCTAGGCTAACTTGTCCTACGTAGATAGATTAAATTCTGTGTGGAAGATGATATAATCCAGTGGGAAACACTACATGGAAATAGAATTGGCTTTCGGTTCTGGCTCTTCCAGCAATTTCTCATTTGACCTTGGGCAAATTACTTAACCTCGCCACCTGAGCTCCCATATAAAATGAATGTCATACTTCTATTATGGTTACATTGTCAGGAATTTTCTGAAGACATATGAACATTTTGTGGACAATAGTGTATGTAAGTAGGTTTGAGATCCTCTAAAACACACAAGCTGCAGGGTATTTATTATCTATTGTTGGTACAGCTCTAGTTAACAAGTTGTTCTGCTTTAGCTTGACTATGGCCCTCACAATGACCACTCTTAAAATGGATTTTTTTTCCTGATATTCTGATGTTAATTTAATTCCTGAGCAAGAGAAGCAGAAAAGGAACTAAATCAGGGATCTCTGGCTCTTTGGCATCTCACCACACTCGGTGCTTTATCAACTGAGACACTCTTTTAAGCTCCTGGGCTGTACTTGACAGTGGTCTGAAGTATTTCAATGAACTTCAAAGACCTTGACGTGAGGTCACAGGACCCTAACATGTTACTACTTAGTGGCTTAAGGATTTTATCACTTCTATTTTATAATCTTCCAAGGTTTTGCTCTTTTCTTCCAACATTTATAAACCTGCAGCCCTGTAGACTTTTAGAGCCAGAGTGGCCTTTAGAGGAGAAAGAGGTAGGGGAGGGAATAAGCATTTATAGAGTGCCTACTCTGTGCCAGGCCCTGGGCTAAGTGCTTTACAAAGAGGCAGGTGGTATTATTATCCCTATTTTGCAGTTGAGGAAACTGAGAGAAACAGGTTACATGACTTGTCCAGCGTCACACAGCTACTAAGTGTTTGAGGAGAGTGTTAACCTTGGGTCTTCTTGACTCCACACCCATTGCTCTATCCACTGAGCCACCTAGCTGCCTCTAAATAGGAACAGACTCTTCTCTAGCTAGCAGTGATGGGTCTGCTTTCAGTAGAGGTTTGTAAGTGGTACTGGATGACGACTTATTAAGGACAGTGCAGAGAGATTGCTATGTAAGTACAGGTTGGAGGAGGTGGCCTTCGAGGCTCTCACAACTCTGAGATTCTGTGATTTTTAATGTGACTGCACCAGTTTGGGTCCTGCCTCCACCCATACAGATTGCAATGCCGCCATACTTCAGAAGACAGTGTTTATAAGCTGTTGTGGCTGAAAAATATCAGTCATTCATTGTTCAACCTTCAAGCCACGAGGCTCCCCAGCTTGGCTAGAGTGGTCCTCGGGTGACAGAGGGAACAAATCGAATTTCACTTCTGCCATTAACTAACTCTAGGATCTTGGGTAAGTCATTTTCTTCCACCAGACTTAGGTTTCCTCATCTGTAAAATTAGGAACTTGGATTAGATGACCTCTCAGGTTCCTTCTAGTTTTAACTATGTTAATTAATTGTAATAGCTAACATTTGTATAGTTCCTACCATGTGCCAGGCACTATGCTAAGCACTTTATAAATATTATCTCATTTTATCCTCACAACCACCCTGGGAGATAGGTGCTATTATCTCCATTTTACAGATGAGCAAACTGAGGCAAACAGGTTAAGTGACTTGCTCAGTAACACAGCTAGTAGATGTCTGAGGTCACATTTGAACTCAGGTCTTCCTGACTCCTAGCAGAGCGCTCTCTCCACTGTGCCAGCTAGCAGCTCCCCAAAATTAAACATCTTACTCTAGTAAAACAGTTATATAGTTGGTAGCCATATAGATCAAGACACACAGCTGGTAGCCAGATCTGCAATGAAAGCCTTTTCAGCTTAGTGGGGCTTGCCAGAGATTGTGCTTGGCTGGCGTAGTCTCTTATGAAGCCAGTATGCCACTTCTACCCTGATGAAGCATTATAGTAAACCCACCACTCAGAGCCAGCTTAATTGCCCAAGAGCAGCTAGTTACACGGTGGGTGGATTGTAGAATCGTAATGTATCAAAAGTGCTTACTTTGTGCTAAACACCAGGGATACAAAGAAAGGCAAAATCCCAGTCCCTGTCCCCACTGGTCTTTCAAGCTGCAAAAGGTCTGCAGACCTTAGAGATTTAGGCCACCCCTCTCATTTTATAAATGAGGAAACAGGCCCAATGAAGGTCCTGATTTGCCCAAGTTCCTATAGCTAGAGTGGGAAATGGAAGGGCGAGAACTCAGGTCCTCAGACACCAATTCCCGAGCTGCTACTCTATGCTATTTCTATGATTATCATGGAAAAGAAAAGGAGTTGTATGGCAGGTGAGAGAATGGTCATTTATTTACAGGGATTGCCTTTAACTTTTGCTGGTTTTGCTCACATCCAGGTTGAAGTGGGGCATTTGATTGACTCATAAATGTTTTCTCACCCTGGCGCAGTGTAATGATAAGGCAGACATAGGGGAGATGATGCAATGGTCAAGACTTACCATTTTCAGAAAGAACTTCCTAATTTGGGGAGAATTTGGAGGCTTTTGTCCTGACCCTCACAGAGGGACCCCATTTTAAAAAATACTTTTTTTTTCCTTTTCCACCTTTCATTGAACCCTTTTTAACTTGTATCAGTAAATTCTGGGATTAAGAACATTATTATAATCATTGTCCATTTATATCATTCCTTGTAACCTATCAAGAATCTTTGAAATAGATGATTTGGCAAGTCCAGCTGTCACCTTCATTTAAATCTGTCTGGGTCCCTTGGAAGCTGCTAATTCTCCCGAAGTCTGATAAGCCAAGTCATGATTTCAGCACTTTGTGAGGATGAGCTTTACTGGTTCTAAAGGAAATTCACATTTGTATTCAGTAAAGGTGGTGTCTCAGGCAGATGCTGTTTTTAGTTGTTTTCAGTCCTGTCGGACTCTTCATGACCCCATTTGGGGTTTTCTTGGCAAAGATACTGGCACGCTTGGCCATTTCCTTCTCCCATTCATTTTATAGATGAGGAAACTGAGGCAAACAAGATGAAGTGACTAGCCCAGAGTCACACAGTTAGTAAGTGTCTGAGGTCAGATTGGAACTCGGGAAGATGAGTCTTCCGGACTCTACTGTGCCACCTAGCTGCCCATCTTGGGCAGATACCCCCATCTTTTTTTGAAATGACAGGAAGTATTTCTAAGAATCACTTAAGGACTTCCAAGAGTAGAATGTGTTGTTTTCCTCAGGAAACTACCAGAGGACTAAGAAATAATTCCAAAATAATTGTCCTAGAATTCCACCCATAATAAACAGCTGAATCCCAGTGGTTAAAGAAGAAAGCAGATGTGATTTTTTTTTTTTGTTTATTGTTCATGTAGCATAACCTCTTCTTGTTTTCCAGACCTTGTTTCCATCAGGATACCTTATTCCTCTCACACAATGCCCGTCGCTTGGTACAGAGTCTATTTTATCTCATAAAGAAAATGCAGGGGCTTGTTCTCCAAATAATAGGATCTACAATTCGCCAATTACAGGTATGTTTGCTTTAAAAACCTGTTCATATAAAATAAGAATGTTAAAATTGTTTTTACGTGTAATTAGGAGGGAGGGAAATAAAATACTAAAAAAGCAAAAAACCTGTTCATATGCGAGTGGATCACAAGTGTACTCAAGCCATATCAGCCTCTCAGTCATATGCCTTTCCTTCTCGTAGTTTATCTTTTCCCTTTGTCTTCCAGGTGTCATTCCTGTGACAACATCTGACCTTACCACTGTGAATTTTCCCACTTTTCATGTGACACCTTTGAAGCTGATGGTTTCACCAACCTCTGTAGGAACCGGACCTGTTGTCAATAGTCCATCCCTTCCTTCCTCAAGCCACTCCATTCCTGTCCAAAACCCAAGTTCAGCCATTGTAAACTTTACTCTGCAGCATTTAGGGCTGATATCTTCGGGTGTACAGGTGTCTGCAACTGCTGGTGCGGGCTCCGTTCCAGTGTCTCCAGGAATAGAGCCCGTTAGCACTCCATCTGAGAATACAGGTGTGCAACAAGGAAAGGTCACCAAGCACGAATCACCTGTGCCTGGGTGTAGTCAGCTCAATGGACAATCCATCACTGGGGCTGCAGGACAGCAGGTAGAACTGTTTACTACTAAAGACATTTCCCTTTCGTTTTAATGATAGATGAATCATCGTTTGCTATGCTAATAAGACCCCAAAGTCATTTTCATGTCGGAAGACCTTCTTAGTTGGCATTTTTATAGTTGTTTTTTTTTTATTCTGATTTTAGGAGTTATCATTATGAAAGGCAAGTGTTCTGATTCCTCTTTTGAACATGTGATACATAAGGAATGGTGATAACCTAGCATCTGCCATAAGATGGAGCAATGTATTGGCTCCATTGGATACCACTGAGTTTATTTTTCCCCATTTGTGCATGAAAATAGCCACTTATGAGTGTAAAGAATGTCTTCTGCACATATGGTCTAAAAAGCTACATTTAGGGAGACTAATACATTGTTCCTACTAGATTATACTATGGTTCTTTGAAAATGCCTTCTAGTCAGCCTTTTGACAATCAATCTATGGCATTTCTTGGCCACACCCTAAGCATATAGGCTTATACCTGGCAATCTAAGAGGTGTGGTAAACATAGAGAGGTCCTTCTCTTCTCCTTTATCAAGTCTACCAGGGTACGTTATCAGACCCTCCCAAGCCCAAGGTTTCAGTGTATAATGTGCTGTTGCCTAGATATATTGTGTATCACCTTGCCTCAATGAATACCAGGTGAAAAACGTGTCATGATTTACACAGCAGGTTTCTAGATATGCTGTATTTCCAACCTTTTAAATGTTAGACCAGGCTGGTTTTTTTTAAGCTCCTGGGAAACATACATTTTGTCTTGACTGGTTTTCTTTTCCATTTATTTCAATTAGCCTGTCCCAGTGACACCCAAAGGATCACAATTAGTGACTGAAAACTTCTTCCGAACACCAGGAGGACCAACTAAACTTCTGGCTTCAACTTGTGATGATTTGGATGGTGCTCACAACACCTCTCTAGGATCTCTCTTTGTCCCACAGCGAAAGCTTGAAGTGTCTACAGAAGATGTCCACTAATGTAGTGAACCAAACCTTGATGTTTAATAAAGATTTGAATTAATAGGAAAAAAGCTTAGCACAAAAGATGTTAACATACTTACTTGGAGAGCAGGTACTACCCCAGAAAAGTTGTAAATATGTTTAATGACTGCTTAATGCAGAGCAGACTCTTATTTTAATGTGTGTGTATATGTATACATATATATATTTGTATAAGTACAGCCTTTAATAACTACAAAATTAATGAAAAATATTGAACTCAGGTACATTACCTTCTGGGAAAGATTCATTATTTCAACGAAATACTTTGTACCTGTGATATTCCACAGAGTAACTGTTCTTAGTTACAATTTACTCTATAGAAAATTAAATTATATTGGCATATCAGAACAACATTCTACTGCACTTTGTACAAGAAGTGCAATGTATAATATTGTATTTCTAAATAGGTGGGACTATAGCTATATTTTGTAATGTCTTTGATCCCATGTTCTCACAGTAATGTCTTTTGTAAAGGTAGGAATGAGTCTTAATCAAGTCTATGAAAGAAGGAATTATTTATATAATGTATTTTTAATCATAAATTGTTCAAATTAAAACTTTTCTAAAACATCTTAATGTTTTCATTTGGACCTTCTGGGAAGTAGTTTTGCTAATGACATGATCTCCAGTGACTGGAAGACAGTGTAAAGTATTAGTTTATATCCTTGATACTGCAATGAGTACAGTCTTCAGTGTTGGGAAATTCCCCTCCTATCCCACATGAGAAAGCCTGGGGAGGGGAAGGAATAAGCCAATGGAAAGATTATGGAACATCACATTTGTATTCAGTAATGGTGGTGTCACCCTTTAGAGCAGGAGACTGGAGAGAGAGGGTAGGGCTCACCTGGGCGCATTAGCCATAGGCTATATGGCAAAGGAAGAAGCAGGCCATTCTCCAGTCTAACCTTTGGTTCCTTGGTGCTCCAGAGGAGGACTGCTGCAAAGGTCTCATGCTGTGCCTGGACATGGATGTAGAATTGAACAGGAGGAATTTCTAATTCCCTCCACGCCCAAGGGAACATATTTGCTGACAGTATCTGTGGACTCAGGGAAAAAAATGAGCTGAAATTTTTAAGGGTATACCTACCTGAGCCCCTAGCAACGGAAGGTCTACACATCAGTGATTGTACACATTCAGCAATGGTTTTTGAACCTTCTTATTAGGCTGAAACCAGGCATAAAGAACATTATTTAAATAACCCCCCAAACATTTAAAATTTACTTTCGAATAGCACTTTGAAAGATCCATGATTTAGTCTATTCTGGATATTTCCTCCAATGACAGGCAACAACCCTTCCGATCCTCATCCTATGCCTTTCTTGTCCATGTTTTCCCATTGCTCTTTCAATGTACACTTGATGTAGAGCAACCATGTATCATTTTAACTCTAAGATCATGATGTTCCATGATTTTTTAGTCATATAGCATTACTGGCAATTTAGTGAGGAAAAGATGGGGGGATTTTTGTTTTTTATTTTTTTGATAGAGAACAACTTTCATATTGTTATAAACATTATATGGTTTCCCAAATACTATCAATTCTTATTTCCTACCCAATTTCAGATCCAGCTCATTCATCTACTGGGATTGTTGAAAATACATCTGTTGATAGGTTGTCCTTGCAGCTCAATGTCATAATCACCTGTATATATGTATCAACCACTTCATTCTTCCAGTGTGGATGGTTAAACCCATCTTCATGATGCCGTGCATTTCATTTAAGAGGCTTTGTAGTTTTCCAAGGTTCGATGCAATTAGGATTTCATCTGAAAGTAGGAGCATTTGGAGAACACCACCAAGAGGAAAGCCTTCTTTGGGCCTCATAGAGGACATTTTTAATGATACTAGTGCGCACCTTTGGTGAACATCAATTTCTTTGCCTGTGTATTTCTTGATGTGAGAGGCAGCTAGGAGCAGTGAAAAGAGGACAGAATTTGGTGTCAGAGGACCTACCTCTGCCTCATTCTATCTGTGTGATCTTGGGTATGTCACTCAATCTCCAGGGCAGGAAAGAAAGAAGGAAGGTCCCTTTCAACTCTGAAACTATGATTGTATGACGTCAGTACTCAACTGGTTACTAAACAAAATTATCGCTATACTTATATTTGTCATGTGATCGTGTGTAATTTTAATGTAAAAGAGATGCACTTCTGAGGAAAGCCTACAAGGCTGAATATTGTCATTCTAGGTCAAAGGCTTTAAAAAGATTCTTAAGTAGTATATTTTATTCTTGACATTTCCATTCCAGGAATTCACATGACCATTCAAATGTAGCTTACTAAAGTAAGTCACCTTTGAATAAGTCTATCCATCCCCATGTTTTTGTCAAGGATATCCTCAACTGGAGCATTCTCAAAGATTTTATGGAGATGAAAATGTCTTATGATATAGTACTATTTTATTTTATTTGCCTTGCCAGGAGAAGCCAAGGCTATGTACTAGCTGTTGGGTATAAGGGGGGTTCCCACTTCTGGCAGGTGTGTTAGATGGTTAAATTCTATGACTCCTTCCAGTGTTGAGATTCTAGGATTCTGTTAGCTCAGGACAGCTGATATTTGGGTTATTTAGCTAAATAATAGCTGAAATTTACATAACACATATCTTATAAGGTACTTTATCTATAGTGTCTCTTCTGATCCTCAAATAACTAAGGTACCACAGGTATTACTCCACTTCAGAGATAAGAAAATCAAGGCTCACCAAGGCCGAGTGGCTTGCTGTAAAGTCACTTAGCTAGTAAAGGTTAGGGGCAGGATTTGAACAAAAGGTGCTTTTAAGAATTTCATTCTTAATGCAAATAGCATCTAGTGTATATTGATCACTATACTCCCTATAAAGCAGGGTGATATCAAGGAAAAGTTTCTGGATTTGGACCCAGGAAACATAGGAAGCTGAATTAGAGCTTTGCCACTGCTGTGTGACCCAGGAAAGGTCATTTTCCCCCGCCAGCCTCATTTTAAACAATCATGAAGTTGGATTTGAGCATCTCTAAGGTTCTTTCCACCCCTAAATCCTATGAACAAATGCTTACTGAGCACCTTCCTAAAATATTCTGGTCACATCAGGTGCTGTGGGGCATACAAAGATACGGATATATTAGACAGTGCCTACCTTTATAAATGTCACATTCAAGTTAGTGGGATCAGGATCAGAACTGGACCTCTGATTTCATTTGTTTAGGGGGCTTTCTAATGAAGAAACCGCCTAGACTCATGAAAGTTGGTGTCTTCACTGCAGCTAGGGGCAGCTAGGTATAACTAAGTGGTGCAGTGGACAGAGCACTGGGCCTGGAGTTAGGAAGACCTGAATTCAAATCCAACCTCAGGCATTTACTAGCTCTGTGACCCAGGGCAAGTCACTTAACCTCTGTTTGCCTTGATCCACTGGAGAAGGAAATGGCAAATCACTCCAGAATCTTTGCCAAGAAAATCCTGTGGACAGTATGATCCACAGGGTCATGAAGAGTCAGACACGACTGACCAACAAAACCTTCATTGAAGCTAATAGTCTTAAAATTCTAGGAAACCAAAGGACTGAAGGAAGTCTGATGCATTAAAATACTGAATCTGGAGTCTCAGGCAGATTTGCCATACCACCATGCATGTTTCAGTCTAGTGACAACAGCTTCTTGGCTGTTCCTTGGAACAAGACATGATCTCCCTCCTTTCTTTTTCTCTGGCAGTTTCCCATACCTGGAGTTTTCTCTTGCTATTCCCCATACCTGAAATATTCTCTCTCCTTGTCTCTGCCTCTGCTGCCCTGGCTTCTTTCAGGATCCAGCTATAATCCCACCTTCCACCAAAAGCCTTTCCCAACCTCTCCTACTTCTAGGGTCTTCCCCCATGGATTATTTCTTTTTTTTTTTT
>JAQQSZ010008707.1:0-12969 GCA_028646595.1 Phalanger gymnotis
TCTCTCTCTCTCTCTCTCATTTCCCTCTCTCTCTCCCCCCCCCATCTGTGTTCCTTCCTAAAGTTCCTGAGTAGCCATTTAAGTACAGGTGCACATCCATTTATTTTGTCTTCTCTTTGGTAGCTCTCTTATCTAACCATGTGGCTAAATGCTATATAGCAAACTGCCTGTGAGTCATGCCTATTTCTTACACTGTGGGGTCCTGGGCAAGGGTTAACTTATTTAGAACAGGCTTCCCATCCATTTTGATGTTAGGATAATGCAACCTGTTCAACTGCCTAGTGGATGTATGCCTGAAAAATGATATGTGAATGGAATCCTGGTAAATCAAAATTTAATTTTCTGGTGGCTTATGTCATCACTTCACAAGTGCTTTATCATGAGAAGTGAAATTGAGACAGAATTGGAATGGCCAGAACAATACTTTTCCCATTGGGCTATACTACCTTCCAGGTCAGAACAACGTTAATGAGGATCGGCCAATTGGGGAATCTATCTCCCACAGTTATCTTTCATTTGGTTTGCATGAAATTCTGTATTTGTTCATTTATTTGTGTTCTCTAACCCTAATGCCATGGAGAACAAAAGGAGGTTTGGGGACCCCAAGAATAGGGTCCATTTTGCAAGTCATTTTGAGTTTCTGTGGTCTTGCAATTTTTGAAATGTATTTGAAAGGCTGGAATCCCTAATAATAATACCTAGCCTTTTTATAGTACTTCGAAGTTTGCAAAGTATTTTACAAATATTATCTCATTTGATGGGTGCTATTGTAATCTGCATTTTACAGAGAAGGAAACTGAAGCTGAGACAGGTCAAATTATTTGCCCTGGGTCACACGGCCTCCGTGCTGTCATGGAAGTATTAACAAGAACCAGTTATGCTAGTGGTTTGTACACAGAGAGCCTCTCTCCCCCCTTTTCTCACTCCCACCAATTCATTTCACATCACCCACCAATGAACTTTGGCTAATGCTAACTAGGCATCCTATGGTGGGCCATATCCAAACCAGCACCACTTGATGTTGCAAAACTCCTAGCTTTTACACCAAGAACACTGTTGGAATTCCATTAAAAAATGTTCAAATTATGTTACTTTAATTTTTTTCCTTAATTTTTCCTTGATCTCTCTTATTTGATTTTTGAAGTCCTTTTTAAGTTCTTCTAAGAACTCTTTTTGGGCTTGTGGCCATTTAACATTGCTCTTTGGGGCAGGAGTGGCTTTATCTCATCATCTTCCTCAGGCTATGAAACCAGATCTTCTTTTACACCATAGTAGCTATCTATGGTCATGTTCTTTCTCCTTTGCTTACTCATTTTTATTTTTGTTTTGTTCTGTTTTATTTTTAGCAGGTTATTATTGTAATCAGGTTTTAATCCAGATTGGTTTTCATTACCTGTCACCCTCCCGTGAAGTAGACAAAGATTGTTTTAAGCTCTCTTATTTCCTCTGCCTGTGCCACTACCCTCTTTCTCAATAATTTTTTCCCTCCAGTGACCTCCTTCTGCTTCTAGCAGCTCAGATTTCCCCACTGAACCTCCTACTTTGGCTCTCCTCCTTCCATTTCCCATTCCCTCAGTGGCCCACTTCCAGATAATTGTGAGAAGTAAACTTATCCAGTGAACTAATTAATGACTCAATAGCTTAACACGTTACTCGTTCTGGATTAGCTACGTGTAAGGAGGTTGATCAAGGGAGTTTCCTTACCCATTTGATGGGCAATGAGCCCTCCTATCACATTTTTGGTTCAATGGGTCAATTAGGGAAGCTCTCCAATAAACCCATCTAGCTTAGAAAGACTGTAGGACAGGAAAGAAGGTAGAGTTGGACAAGTAAATCAAAGAATCATCTGCAAAGAGATAATTTAATTCACGAATGCTGGTGAGATCACCAAGTGAAATAGTATAGAGGAAGAAGAGAATAGGGCCCAGGATGGCACTTTGGGGACCACCCACAGTTAGCAGGCATGACCCGGACAAAGATCCAGTGAAGAAGATTGAGGAGTAGTCATACATGCAGGAGAAGAATCAGGCTACAGAAGGGCCATGAAAACCTAGAGAGAAGAATCAAGGAGAACAGGGTGACTTACGTGGCAAAGTTGAGGATAAAGACTGAGAAAAGAACATTTGATTTGGTGATTAAGAGATAGTTGATAACCTTGGTGAATGCAAAGTTTTTTTGTAAATAGTATTTTATTTTTTCGGTTACATGTAAAGATAGCTTTCAACATTCATTTTTATAAGATTTCTATTTCCAAATTCTTCTCCCTCTCTTCCCTCCTCCCTTCCCAAGATGGCAAGCAGTCTGATATAGGTTGTACATGTGCAATCACTTAAAACATATTTCCACATTAGCCATATTGTGAAAGATTATTGTGAAAGAACAAAAGGGCAATACCGTGAAAAAGAAAAGTGAAAATATTGTGCTTTGATCTGCATTCAGACTCCATAGTTCTTTCTCTGGATGTGGGTAGCGTTTTCCATATGAGTCTTTTGGAATTGTCTTGGATCGTTGTATTCCTGAGAAGAGCTAAGTCAGTCTTAGCTGAACATCTCACAATGTTGCTCTCACTGTGTACAATGTTCTGGTTCTGCTCACGTCACTCAACATCAGTTCATGTAAATCTTTCCAGGTTTGAGAAATCAGTCTTAAATGAATGATGAGATCTGACACCAGAATGCAAAGGGTTAAGAAGAGAGTGAGAAGAAAGGAAGTGAAGGCATAGACTGCAGACAACCTTCTCAAGGAGCTTAACCACAAAGGGAAGAAGAGATATAGGGCAATAGCTAACAGGGATAGATGGATCAAGTGAGATTTTTGAGTGTAGGGTAGATGTGGGAATGTTTGTAACAGGCAATAGAGAAGCAGCCAGTGGATAGGGAGAGGCTGAAAATAAGAAAGAAGAGATGATGGGGGGGGGGCTATCTGCTAGAGAATGCAAGATGGAATGGGATCATTTGGGCATGGAGAGGGGTTTGCTGTGGAAAGGAGAAAGACCATCTCTTCATGTAGGGAGTGGAGGAGAAGAACGTGGCAGAAGTCATCTGAGTGATGTCAGATGAGGATGAGGGGAGAAGAAGGAGTTTTTGGCAAATGACTTCAATTTTTTCAGTGAAATGTGACACAAAGTTCTCACTGGAAAGGTGGGGGGGTGAGTGAAATATGAAAGTTTAAGGAGAGATGAAAAGGTTTGGAAAAACTGCTGTGATGAGTACAATAATGTGTCAGTTAGGGAGGTATAACAGGATTGTCTTGCTGCAGTAAGTGCCTTAGTTGAGATTAAAGTTGAAGTTGACCCAGTCAACACAGTTTCTCCATCTTGGTTTAGAAGCACATGAGTAGGAAGAAAGGCAGCAGATGATAGCAGTAGTCCAACACTGAGGTTTGGCAAGGCAAGATCAGTTAGGGACAAGGGGGCAAGGGACTCCAAAGAAAAGGATAGTGTAGACTTGAATTGGTTCATGAAGATGAGAAAGGAAGGAGAGTGTAGACAGAGCAGGGGTTATGATCTGGAAAAGGTCTGAGGGATTAGAGGTCAGGGTAAAGAAAAAGAACAGGCTTGGGTCTTGCAAGGGAGAGGTGGAGGTGATGACAAACTGATCAGATGAAGGAATCTCAGAGTTCATGAACATGGTAGGGGTGCATTTGTGGGTGATGGCACGATCAAGAGTATGACTATCTCTGTGTTTAGCCTAGGTGAGGTAGAGAAGTGGGTGTGGGAAATAAGCAAGTGGAGGAACTAGAAAGTTAGCATGTTTGAGGGGGCATCACTATGTATATTGAAGTCCCCTAGTAGGAAAAGAGGAGGTCAGGAGAGAAAGACTGTGAGCCAGACACTAAACTCATTGAGGAAGGAAGAGGAGTATCTTGGAAGTCAGCATGATAATGGATATATACAGAGACAGAGAGACAAAGAGAGAGACAGAGTGAGAGAGAGACAGACAGACAGAGAGAGAGGTAGAGAGGGACAGAGAGAGAGAGAGAAAGAGAGAGAATATAAATATATACATATATATGTATACGCACACATATAATGAACTTCAAAGAAAGAGAGGTTACTGTATGATAGCTGTATCATCCCCCACCCCACCCCACCCCCCCCACCACTCCCCCTGCTCAATAAACTGCTGTGGTTTCTCATTTCCTCCAGGAGCGAATACGAAATCTTTTATTTGGCATTCAAAGCCCTTTATAACCTAGCTCCCTCCTGTCTTTCTAGTCTTCTTACACCTTACTCTCCTACGTGTACTCTTCGATTCAGTGATTCTGTTCTCTTCGCTGTTCACAGATAAGACCCTCCATGTCTGGGTTCCAGGCATTCTCTCCGGCTCTCATCCATGCATGAAACCCTCTTCTTCTTTATCTCTTTTGGCTGGGTTCCCAGGCTTCTTAAAATTCCATCTTCTACAAGTAGCCTTCACAAACCTTTCTAATTATAATAATTGGTAACCTTGGTGAGAGATAATTGGTAATCTTCTTTCTGTTAGTCATTTCCTACTTATTCTGTATGCAGTTTGCTTTGAATATATTTGTTTGCATATTGCTTCCTTCATTAGATTGTGAGCTCCTCGAGGACAGATACTATCTTGTGCTTCTTTTTGTATTTCCAGCACCTGGCGCACACAAGGTACTTGATCCATTGATTGACAGTGGTAGAGGGAGAGCCTGGAAATGGCAATGGGGAGTGAGGAGTATTCCAACTACCCCACCACGACTAGTGAATTGGAGGGGTATGAGTGCAAGTGCACTCAGCTCTGAGAAGGGTGGTCAGAGAAGTTATGTCCTCAATAGCATCAGATCTCATTGAGTTTAAGAAGAGAGAGGGAATACCAGAAAGAAAAAGTTTAAGATGAAAGTGAGTTTGTTACCTTATTCCAGAAAGCACTGTGGAAGCAATGGTGCCTTTAGAGAGAGATGGTTGTGGAAGCAGGTTGGGAAAATGGGAATAAATAAATGAATAAAATGGGAGTGAAAGGAGGGACTGAGAATGGGTTTGAAACAATGGCTACTTCTGGTTCAGTATGATGGATATACTAATTATTAAGAGTGGGGTTTAAGTAGGTGATAATTGCTCATAGAGGTTGAGGCTGAGAGTGGGATTGTCCCAGGGTGTCAGGTAGGAGTGTGTAGCTGGAAAGAAGGGAGAGGGAGAGAAGGGACAGGATGGGGTAAGGCAACAGCTGTGGCTCTGTTGTTGTTCTTCATCCTTCATTCTTGAAGAGGACCATGACGTGAGGGAGACCATGCCGTGACACACAAGTGAATTGGACTTAAGTGAGGGAGGGCCGTGCAAAGTCACCAGCCTCACTTTAGGTGGTGGAACAGTACCTGGAGTACTAGAATGGTTGCTCAGGGAGTACATGAAAACCTCCCAGGCAGGTACAGGTGAGGTAATTCTAGAGGAGCCCTGAGAGGGCAACAGACAGAGGGAGTGGGTCTCTGTTACTATGCACCCTTAATAGCTTCCTTGCCACAGAGTCAACCATGTACTTGCCCACACAACCCAGGAGGAAAGCTCCTAGCCCCTTTGCCATTCTTTCTTCCTTTTTCTGAGCAGAGGCTGAAGACCCCAGACAACTGAGAGCAGTAGCTGAGGCAGTGGTGGAGGGTCCCGAGTTTCTGTTAAAAGTACACACTCACCTTGTGGAAGAGGCAGCCTTATTTACCCACATGGCCTGGACAATGTGAGTTCCTAAGCCTCAGTTTTCTGGAGGAGTTTTTGAGGGTTGCCTCTCTAGGGACCTTAAGTCTAAGAGCTCTACAATTTGACCGTCCAGCCAAAGGAGGGGAATTTCTTGGACAGAACTAGCCTTCAGTGCTATCTCATAAGCAAGCTCTAGAGCATCTGGGTTTCTATCCAGAGAAGGGAATTTCCTGAAATATGTTCCTCTTGGAGAGAGAAGAGGGTAACCCTGAGGAACTAAAGTCATGATTGTGTTTGGGGAAGGGGGATGTCAAATTGAGATCTCCCTTTATACCATGAGTTATTTAGATAGGTGGGTGTATAGTAAGAGTCTTGCAGGCCTAAAGAGTATTTCTCATTGGGAAAGGCAAAATTCCTCAGAAAGCCTCTGTGGAATGTAAGAGGTACTTATGGTAATGTCAGGATATTCCCTATCTAGCAGTTACAACATATGTTTTCCTTCCTGGGGAGAGTCCAAATGATAGAAGAGAATTATAAGTCTTAGGGGAGAAGGGAAGCGGGCTTTGTGAGGTCTTATGGGAAAATGGGATCCATCAGAGAGGAAGAAGAACTGTGTTGATTATGTATGGGCTACTGTACATCCTTTAATGTGTTTTCTGCATTTGTTTTTGTGTTCTTGTCAGTCTTTAGCATTTCATGTATTTTTATAGAGCAAATAAAGGCAGCCTTAGACTAAATATTTGCATTTGTTATCACAAGCGCTTCTAAAGGAGTTGAAGATCCTGCTATCAACATTTTCTGAGACATAGACAAGCAATAATTGCAGATTTCTCAGAAGAAACTCTGTGTTGTAGCAAACAAGTCAAGGAAAAAAAGAAAGAAAAACTCTTGGGTTAATTACCAAGATTGGACCTGATCCATGTAAGTCCAGAGCTCAAGGGACCCTGGGAAGTGAGATATATACATTCTGAAAAAGCGTATTTGGAAAAGAGAATGCTTAACTCAAGGGATAGATATCTAATGTCAGAATTTCAGATACCTTTGACAAGCAGATACAGATATACTTTTGGGCAGGGACTATTGTATAAGGACCATAAACAACAGTAGAATATGGAAACAAAGAATGATTCCAGAACAGAAAGATCCTGTGTGGTATTGTTAGGTAAGGAGCTGGTTGTGGGCTATGTACAGGACATGTAGCTACCTGGATACAACAACCTCTAGTTCTTATCGCTACTGACTCATTTCTTTATTAAATCTCACTCTGAGTTCAAAGGCAGTTTGGGGTAGGGCTGTCAAAAAGATTGCAAAAATTGCAGTTCTCTCTCTAATTGTCTCTCTTCAACTCAGCCTGAGCTGAGAAAAATCTACTCTCCCTTTTGGGTTAATTTCCTCTTTCTCAGAACAAAACTACCTACTTACAAATTTGAGGTAAAATTATTGTAAATGGCCATACAACTTAATAGCAGCTTTGAGGTCATTTAGAACACAAATAAGAATTTAAAGGGAATAGACTTCCACTTGCGGGCCTAATGGTTTCACTTCTGTGCTGCATTTCTTCAACTCCTCCCTCCCACCCAAGGGGAAAAGGAAGTGAAGTAATGAGGAAGGTTAAAGGGAGTTTCAGGTTTTTCCTAAGGAGGACTCCAAAGAAGGAAAGAGAAAAAAAGTCCATAGATTAGACTACAGTAGCCTCACCAATCTGATCTGCTAGTCCCTTTGGCCACACAGTCTGTCATCTATGTTTCTCTGTCTCCATGCATGCTCCACCGTACCATGAGGTCTTAGCTACCTTTGCTGCCTGTTTTCTGTTACAGAAGCAGCACCTAGTCCCCCAGTTCCCTGGGGTTCTGCAAGTAAAACTTGGGGGAAATAGTGGTTTACAGTCCTCCCTCCCCTCTCTCTTTCCGTGAAGTTTCGCCCCATCTTAGCCATGTGGCTTCTCTCCCAGAAGGTATTTCCTTCCAAGGTCAAAAACAAAAATCACTGGAATATTTGGTAATGCTGGGTAAAATATATTTATGTCTGCACTCCTCCCATTCCCACCAAGTCTCCATCACAATATCCTTGGGAGAGGAGTTAGTTTTGTTGTTGTTGTTGTGTCCAACTCTTCGTGACCCCATTTGGAGTTCTCTTGGCAAAGATGCTAGAACTGTTTGCCGCGTCCTTCTCTTGCCCATTTTACAGATGAGGAACTAAGGCAAACAGGGTTAAGTGACGTGCCCAGGGTCACACAGCTAGTAAGTGTCTGAGACTGGATTTGAACTCAGGAAGATGAGTCTTCCTAACTCCAGGCCCGGCATTCTATCCACTGGACCACCTAGCTGCCCTAGAGGAGATATAGAGGTAACTAGATAATAGGCAAGAGTCATAGGGCAGACAGGAGTATGTCTGACTTCAGCTGGTCCCACTGGATGTTCCCTGAATCTGAATTGTTTGTTATTCCAAAACAGAACCAAGTACACTTAAATGTCACCTTCTAGGGACCTGAGTGTGTTATGACAATTCCCTGGAAATGCATCCTTAGCTTAAGAAGAGGAAACCTCGATCACTGTGGTCCAACTATGCTCTCTTCAATATCCCAGACTCAACAGGCAGCCTGATGAAGCATCCATCAACTATTCTTTCCCCCACCACCCTCCAAAATTCTCATTCCAAAGTCCTGGATGGAAGAGGGGACCTGTTGAGGCCCACAATATGGCATTAACAAATCACATTTTCTTAATAGCATATCATCAAACCAGTCACATGCTTGCTCGTGGGTGTGCTAAAGATTACTAACAAAGACCAGCTGGCCTCTGAGCTGCTTGCTGGAAAGAAAAAAAAGAAGAAGAAGAAGAAAAAGAAGGAGAAGAAAAAGCACATGTTTAGAGAATGCACTCTGCCAATTCTCTGACTTTTAAATGAAAGACATTTCAACGGTTTATAAATGTAATCACAAACCCATCTTGGGACACCATTCAGGCTCAACACCATATTTGTCAGGTTCCCTGGGGTCTGAAGAGAGCATTGTTGGTGTACAGAGGTGCAGTGAGAACTCCCGCCACAACACCCCCTTCAGAGTTTCGATGATTTTCATTATTATTCAAGAAACTTCTCAGCACAAGTTAAAAATCTGAACCAAACAACTTCACAGGCCTGATCAGCCCTGTCTTGATTTGCTGACTTTTTTTTCTTGTAACTGAAATGTTATTTTTTCCACACACCATCCCTTCCCCCACTCCCCCACACCCCTCCTCCCAAATCTACAGATTCTTTAAAATGTTTATTTTGCCTTTGCTTTGCCTAATCTAATATCAGACAAGTGCATCTGTAATGCAGACAGTATATTCTTGGGGCATACATTTTAGATTCTGGTCGATTAGAATTACAGATTTGTCATGCAATCTGGGCCAATTCAGGATTGGTATCCTTACATCATGTTTATGTCCTCTTGGGTTTGCCAGCGGTTATTGCGTTTGTCAGGGCTTTTCAGCAATAAGTTAGTATTTCATAAATATTTGGCAGAGTCTTAAAAGGAGCAGGCTCTTTAACATGAGATAATGTATGTTTTCTTTCTACTTACTTGGAGTAGGTCTTCTTGGGAACCACCCAAACTCACTTTTAAATCATCTTTCTGGGTGCCAGAACTTGCTTTTGAAGTCGTCTCTTCAACCCACATGTGAGCAAGGGCCCCACAGCCCAGGAGTGGTCCCACTGTGTGTCCTGCCGTCCATAACAGGAAGTGTGTCAGCACTGTGTGGGCACCAGGAGGGTGGAGAAGGGGCAGAGCCATGGGGCAAAGTTCCATCAAATGGAAAATCATCTGACATGTCCTCCCTCAGTATAGGCCTAGATCATGAACAGGTCAGATGTCGCCCTTCCACTCCAAGTTTAAACAAGGGTTTATTCTTTCTGTTTTTGGCCTTCAGAGGTAGAGCATGTTGTAACACCAGGCTTTTTAAAGTGCAGGCCACAGGAAATCACATCTGAAGTGCCTGGCATGTATGGTATTTTTATGTAGTTCACTTTTTCCCTTTTTTCTTTTCATCTGTTTTCTACATTTTTTCAGTTTGCTTTTTCTTCTTGATTTATTGTTTTATTATTCTATTTTTAAACCAAGACATACTTTACCATCAGACTCTTAATATAATTCATATGAAAATTAGTGATGGGTGGACCTCAGACAGTTCAGGGGTTTGATTCAGTAGGAATCGGCTTCCAAGAGTGCAGATGCTTATCTGAACATACACCAGCTGCTTTGGTCTCCAGACAGACTTAAAACAATATATTCCCTTGCCTCATGGTCCCTTTTTAAGGCCCATATCAAATGCTCCCTTTGCTGTCACTCAAGCAGATAACAGATCATTTCCTTTCCCTTCCAGGTTCTAAATTGATCACTGGGCCTTTTCATATCAGCATGGGATCCTCATGGGGAGAATTCTCCAGGCTGTCTCATCCAGGCAGTAGAAAGCTGGAGATGGGCAAGAAGCCTAACCAAGTCCAGACAGCACCATCTGACTCCTTAGACCTTGGGAACAGGTTCCATTTGGGCTGGATTAGAGGTTACAATTATACAGTACTAGGGGGTGAAATGTTTGGTTCAAACTTAGCTCTCAAAGCACTGGGGACATAGCAATTTGCAACGTGCATTCACCATAGAGGGGCAGTTAGGTGGGGCAGAGGATAGAGCGCTGGGCTTAAAGTCAGAAAGATTCATCTTCCTGAGTTTAAATCCAGCCTCAGACCCTTACTAGCTGTGCGATCTTGGGTAAATCACTTAACCCTGTTTGCCTCAGTTTCTTCATCTGTAAAATGAGCTGGAGAAGAACCGCAAAACACCCCATTATCTTTGCCAAGAAAACCCCAAATGGAGCCATCAAGAATAGACATGTCTGAAAATGACTGAGCAACAACCAACATTCACCATAGAAGGATTCCTTCTTAGGCAGGAGAAATAAAATAGTGAGTTTAAAACTGGATCTTATAGGATCATAGGTTTAGAGCTGGAAAGAACCCCAGAAGCAATCTAGTCCCATCCCCGCCTTTTCAGATGAGCATATTAAGACCCAGAGATGTGAAGTGATTTGCCTGTAATGACACAGTCGAAAGTGGCAGAATGAGAATTCAAACCCAGTTCCTCGGACTCCAAATCAAATTCTCTTGTCACCCTTCCATCCTGCTTCCCAAGCTGGGCAGAACCAAACCAGGAAGCAAAAATAAGAGTAAACTTCACTAACTGAAGAGCTAAAAATGGGGCCTAAATATTATTTTTTATGGAACCAAAGTTTTGTTTTGTTTTGTTTTAAAATACCCAGCAAAACCAGGTCAGATAGGAGCTAAGCTACACCCTGTGTTTTCTCAAATAATTTAATTGGAACAAAACCAGAACTAAGAAATATTTGCCATATTGAACCAATATTCACCCAGATCAAGTTCCTTGTTTATGAGGAAAAGTAATAGGAAAGTACTTTGTAGCTTTAAAATGCCATATAATAATTAGTATTATCCAATTTCTCACCCAATCTGTTCAGAGCTTTCCAAAGATGGAAGAAGCTGTCCCAAGAGGCGATGGGTTCCCAATCACTGGAGATTTTTAGCATCACAGAATTGAAGCTGGAAGGAAAGGGACTTTAATGGTCACATACTCCAACCTTCTCATTTTACAGGTAGGGAAAATAAGACCCAGAGGTGTTAAGTGACCTATCCCAAATCACAGATAGTCATGATTCAAACCCATGTCCTCTGACCAGAAATCCGATGCCCTTTGCCATGCTTTCATCCCTAGTAAAGGCTGGACGGTGGACCACTTGTCAGGGATGTTGTAGCAGAGCCTCCTATTCAGATATGGGCTGGACTAGATGAACTCTAAAGGCCCTCTAGCTCCAAAATTTTGTAATTCTGTTAACACACAATCTTAGTGGTTTTTTTTTTTGTCCTGTGTCCTCATTCTCTGCCACTCTTTACAGTTGCATTTCCTTTTTTGTTTTGTTTTGTTTTTTTGATGGGGAAAGGTAGGGCAATTGGGGTTAAGTGACTTGCCCAAGGACACACAGCTAGTGTGTCAAGTGTCAGAGGCTGGATTTGAACTCAGGTCCTCCTGACTCCAGGGTCAGTGCTCTACTCACTGTGCCACCTAGCTGCCCCTACAGTTGCATTTCTAACAGCTCCATGACATCTCTGGTAGAATTCCATAGACTTTTCAGTGGATAATTTCAACTTCTTCCTAGCCTTCTGGAAAACCATGCTCCCTCTGGACTCTGCACTAGTATATTTTACCTTAACTAGAATTCCCATTCCCTCTTCTACACCACCTCAAGCCCCAATGCTATCTTGAATCCTTAATTTCTACAACTTATTTTTTGTCCTACCCATTTAGCATTTGTATTATACATTTTAAAATCTATAGTCCAACTATATTATAGTTTCTCCAACTGGAGGCCAACCCTAGTTGTCCTGATCTATATCTGGCCACTGGACCAAGATGGCTCTGGAGAAGAAAGTGAGTCTGGTGACTTTGCACAGCCCTCCCGCACTTAAATCCAATTCATTTGCAAGTCATGGTATCATCTTCCTGAAGTCATGGTCCTCTTCAAGAATGAATGAAAAACATCAATTTCTCCAACTATATTATTATTTTTATGAGGGCAAAGGACTTTGTTTTCATTCATTCATTGAATTACCATTTGTTGAAAGCTATTATGTGTATTTCACATTGGTAGAAACCAGGGGGAGGGAGGCGGAGCCAAGATGCCCACATGAAAACAGCGTCTTACTGGAGCTCTCTCACAAGTTCTGTCAGATTCCTATAAAAAAGTGAATCTGAGCAGATTTGAGAGAGTTAGAAACCACGAGCAGTCTGAGTAAGGCAAATTTCCAAGTCAGGAGAGTCCAAAAGGCCAACGGGACAAATCTGTAGGCTGGGAGAGTGCTTGGCTTGTGGAGCTGCTCCAGACAGCACCAAAGCGGAAGCAGCTGTGAAAACCTGTGTGAGACAGGCTGGGAGAAAGCTGGGTGCCTGAAATGGGCAGAGATCCCCAGGGCTCCCAACACCAGAAGCAGTCTGTGGAAGCAACAAGAGGCAGCGCTGCAACACCACTGGCCGTGAGACATCAACTCCTGAGGCTTGCAGCCCAAAGGTATGAAACGTGTCTTCTTGAACTTCCAGGAGACATAATGGCCAGGCAAATGGCTCTAATCCCTCCCCCCAACCCAGAGAATTCCTCGGGAAAAAACGCTGGAATAGAGGAGCTAGAAGTGGGGCTTCAGTGGCCTAGCAGTGAGACTTCCTGAGTCCCAGAGGGGCAGAGCCAGCAGGGTCAACACCAGGAGACATACCCTTGCACCCC
>JAQQSZ010008708.1:0-12967 GCA_028646595.1 Phalanger gymnotis
CATAAACATATATACATAAATATATACACATATACACATATGTATACACACATGCATATTCCCTTCAGCTATCCAAATATTGAGGTCTCATGAATCCTACATATCATCCTTCCCTGTAGGAATGTAAACAAAACAGTTCAACTTTAGTAAGTCCCTTGCAGTTTCTTTTTTTTTTCTTTGTTGCCTTTTCATGCTTTTCTTGCTTCTTGTGTTTGAAAGTCAAATTTTCCATTCAACTCTGGTCTTTTCACGGAGAAAGATTGAAAGTCCTCTATTTTATTGAAATTCCATATTTTGCCTTGGAGCATGATACTCAGTTTTGCTGGGTTAGTCTATTCTTTAAGGTGTTATTTTCTTCAGTACTTCTTTGAGTCTCCTTCAGCAAGTCATTGACTTGTTTTTCATGGTTTTCTTGCATCCTTCTCATTTCTCTTCCCAATTTTTCTTCTACTTCTCTAACTTGCTTTTCCAGATCCCTTTTGAGCTCTTCCATGGCCTGAACCCAATTCATATTTTTCTTGGAGGCTTTTGATGTAGGTTCTTTGACTTTGCTTACTTCTTCTGGCTAAATGTTTTGCTCTTCTTTGTCACCAAAAAAGGAATCTAGAGTTTGAGTCTGAGTTCATTTTCCCTGACTGTTCATGTTCCCAGCCAACTACTTGAGCCTTGAGCTTTTTATCAGGTTATGACTGCTTGTAGAGTAGAGAGTACTTTGTCCCAAGCTTAAGGGTCCAAGCACTGCTGTTTTCAGAGCTAATTTTACTGCACCATCACCCCAGGTTCTGTCCCAGCAGTGCTCCTCCTCCCCAAGAACTGCCAACCAGGACCGCAATACAGATCTACATAGGGCACAGCAAGAGAATCTGCCTTTGTGCCCACAAAGCCCTCCTTGCACTCCTGCTCTGATCTGCTGCTAGATTCCTCCCATGGTATGAGCCAGGGATTCAGGAAGCTGCCTCTGCTGCACCACCTCCTCCTCCCCCAGAGCTGGTGGTGGGACCGCTCTGAACTCAGTCCTGCAGTTTCCCCCAAACCTGCTCTTTGGCGTTTGTGGGTCGAGAAGTCTGGTAACTGCCACAGCTCAGTTTCATGGCCTCAAGGCCTGTTCTGGCTGGCTGATTCTAGATCGGGTCTGTCCTGGCATGGCCCACACTGGGCTGCCCTCTGCTCTCAGCACTGTGCGATGGATCCCTTCCTGGTGACCTTCTAGGCCCTCCTGGGATGGAGACCTGTTTCCCTCTGCTGTTTTGTGGTTTCCGCAGCTCTAGAATTTGTTCATAGCCATTTTTCACAGGTGTTTGGAGGGATTTGGGGGATAGCTTAAGCAGGTCCCTGTTTTCCAGCTGCCATCTTGGCCCCACCCCATCCTTTTAAAATAATTTTAAGGATTCCTGTGAAACAAATTAAAAGACTGACAGGTTCTAAGACGCCATGGTTTTCATCAGTCTTCCAAGACCTTTTTGGCATACTATGTAAAGCTGTCTGAGCAACCAAAAATTGAAGTTAGGTGTTGAGGTGAATAGAATGCAAGGCCTGGAGTCAGAAAGAACTGAGTTCAAATGTAGCCTCAGAGACTTGCTCGGTGGGTGACATTGGGCAATCATTTAGCTCTGTTTCCCTCAGTTCTTCATCTAGAAAAGGAAACAGCAAACTGTTCCAGTATCTTTGCCAAGAAAATCCACCCCCCAAACTCCCCGCCCCCCGAAAAATGTCATGAAGAATCAGACAGGACTGAAAACAACTGAACAACAACAAACCAAATATTATAAGATAACAAGACAAAGGTCTTTCTGATCCATATTCCTTTTTAATTTTATATTACATACTAGCATGTGTAAGTCTGCCCATGTATGCATATACATAATGTATATACATAAACAGGAATGTAACAGGCTTCTCCGGCTTTGAGCAACCCTTCGTTTGCAACACTTATCAAGATTTTTACCTTCTAACAAACCATATTTTGGTTTAATATGCAATTCTGCTATTGATGTGCACTGAATTTCTGTGTTATCCATGTCCCCACATTATAAATCTTCATATTCCAGCTTGGCATTTTTGTTGTTCTGATATACATTAGGCTGCCTTTTTACCTGATACCGATTGGACCTTGGGATATTTTAGAATTTCAGCTAATCAGATATTATGCTATTCAGTTAGGAGGAAAACAAGTTATTAATTAGAGTTTCATTTATATCTCTCAATTGAAATCCTTAATGGTTTGTTTGAATTTAAGCTCTACTACTTTGAGGTGTTTATTATTGTAACCCTTTTCCCCCAAAAAATATATTTTTGTTTGCATTTCCTTAAGAATATTCAGCCATAGTTCATGGCATATAGGAAGAACATAGAAATTAAATGAGACCCAAATGTGAATTTAAAACTACCTTTAGCTGCAAAATGGAAAAAAAAATTCTTAAATAGTTAGACAATATTAATGTACTCCCAGAGGTTTGTTTCCTCCTTCTTGCTGACCATTGCTTTTATGAGCTGAGTTGCAATCTTTGAAAAGTCCATTTGCAAAAACTTTTAGATTTTGAAATTTTGTATGTTTATGTATATTAGGCAAAGGATTTTTTATAAAAAATATCTAGAGTTACAACAAAACAATATACAAGCAGAAAAATAAAAAATGCCAAGCAGTCCCAAGAGCTAACATAACAGTTTATCATCACTTCTGTAATTTTGAATTCACTGCCTGAGAGATCAGGCATAGTGTGTGTGTGTGTGTGCGCATGTATATTTAAAAATATATCTATGTATCGTATGTGTGTGTATGTAGGTACATACAGACATACATATCTACAGACATATACACACATTCACTCTGTAGATTATTGCAAAGCCTTTCAATTATTTCCACATTCTTGGTTTATTTAAGTATATAACAGATATACAAAATAGAATCAAAGAAAGTAAAAATGCAAGAGTATTTGATGTACAGATAGAAAACTTCTGTTTAAAACATCTCACACAAATACTGTCAAGAACAAGTAGTATGTAAGTAGCATTTTTCAGGGAGACATTTTAGGCCCATTATGGTGTCTACTTGCTTTAAATCCATTATCTCTTCTAAATAGAACTGAGATTGGCTTCTAAATTAAGAGTGGTGAATGAAAACATCTTGTTAATCATGTGATGTGTTGGGAAGACATAGAACTATATGTTTTCTTTGAAAAACAAATTCTTTCTTTGTCTTGTAGGATCTTTTTCCAATGATATTGAAATGTTATTTGGACTCAATAAGTATACAATTCTTAATATAGGCCAAAGGACTGAAGGCTGCTAAATTGACTTTGGAGGCTTCATTGAATCAATGGATGAAAGGCATACCTATAAACAGCCCCAGACTCTTCCAGGCAAACACATCAAGAGGCCTGCGGCTAAAGAAATTAAGACTTACTGGTATTTTGAAGTCAAAGCTCAATGGGAAGACCACATTTAAAGCAATTAACACCTGCACAATAGCAGTATTAATGTACAACTTTAGAGTTGTAAAATGGATCATAGCAGATCTATATAATATTAATGAAATACAGGGCCCAACTCCTTACGACATTTATAGAAAGATGATTACATTCAGAACAAAAAGACGAGGAGTGATAGGCATTCTTTAAGCATATTTTGGGAATAAAGAGCTCTAAATTTGCTGGGCTATAATCAAGTTGATAACATGTATATGATAGCTTTGCCAATCACAATCAAAAGTGGTTTAACTTCAGATGGAGCCTATAAAATTATTTAGATCCAAGAGCGGAGCCAAAATACCCTTCTAGGATAACAATCACATCAATTTAGCCAATGAAAGGTCAAGAAACTTCTTTGGGGAAAAAATGGATGAATTGTGGATTGGCTGGTAGAAATGGAAAGCCTTAGGATGCAAATTCAGGACCATGTGAGTCCAATTAGTTACTGTAGATGGGTTACTTGAGGTAGTATAACCTTGGATAAATCTATTAACATCTCAGGTCTTGACCTTCCTATGTATCAATTATGGAAGTTAAATTAGATGATTTCTAAAGTCCCTTCAAACTGTAACATTCTGACATCTGGTTGTGCCTCACAGTTATGACAACTGTTCTCTAAAGCTTTAATGCTTTGAGAATGACAACTGATATACCACTAGAGGGCTCTCTGCACTGACATCAACCATTAATCCAGTCTTTGGGTATGGCCATTCAAACTATTATAAATTCTCTGATCTATTTTATCTGTACTATTTTACAACCCATATTTTTCAGTCCTGTCCACACATATATAATAGGTTTAATCAAGGACTTTGCTAAAATCCAGATGTACTGTAATTATGATATTCCCATGATCCATGCACCTGCTACCATATCTAAAAAAATGGGGTTAGTTAAGGTTGAATTGTACTTAGCAAACCAATATTTTTAATAGTCACTCTTTCCTTTTCCAAATATGCATAATCTACTTTTTATGGATCAATACCAAGGTAATTAATATATTTTCTAAAGTCACCTCAAAATTTATCTAGATACTTCTTTTATTCTAGTATGATTCCTGTGAAATATTATTAATTCTAAGATATATTACTTTTATGTGGGCAAGATCTTCAGTGACCTAGAATGGAGTTCATTGGGCAAAGAAATTTGGACTTCTGTACAACATGTTTAATAAAGGATCACAAGTTCAGATTAGGATGAAATAATTTTGTCAGAGAAAAAGGAAGGCTTAAAAGTAGAGACTACATTGAATCAAGGCCTTGAGAGTAAGATTTTTTCAGATAGATGGGAGGATGAAGTAGAGTAGGGTTTTCCAGTCGGAGGAAGTGATACGCACAAGTTCAAAAAGATAAAAGAAATTGTAAGGATGTTTCTTTTTGGATATTGACGAGCAATTTGACATAGGAATCATAGACAAAAAAACCCAACCAAACAAACCTATTTGCCCCTTCAATGGGATATTCCTGCTGATTGCTGTTTAAATCAGCATCTCTAGTGCAGTTTATCAGGAAAATTTTTAAGAAGGTCAGGAGGCCAAAAGCTCCTGATTGATTCTTCTGCTTACCATTGTTAATTCTGAATTTGCAGTGTTAACAAAAACCTGTAAAACCTTCTTGGGCTGTAAAGAATAATTTTCTTATCCACCCCAAGGCATTTACCTGCACTGTCTAGATGCTCACCTACAAATCCAAGTATTTATTTGCTGAAATAGTATTCCTCACATCTTTTTGTGAGACTTCAATAGAGTGCCACCAGACAAGCTTTTCAATTTTCTCTGTTAACCACTCGTAAGGAGTGAGTTGAGTACCAGCTAAGTGCTAGCAGTACCAATGAACATTGCTAACCAATGATTCTTCATTCCAAAATGTCTGAGTGATATTAATTTTCCTTTTCATAAAATAATAAATTGTTTTTTAAAAAAATTTACCAGTAAATTTAGTATTGAGAACACGATTGACTGTCATTCTTTTTATTCTGCATATTCAGCATTCCACTACCTTAAGTACCCTAAAATTTGAAAATCTATTGATCCAATGGCAGTCATACACAGGCTATGTAAAATTCATTGAATGTAATGATCAATGTCATCATTGTTTGTCATTCTGACTGCATTTGGAATTTTAAATTTTCTGCTTAGGACCCTTATACATTATTTTTGTGGGAATTGTGCATATGTTATATTTGTGGTATTATGTACGTATTGTATTACAAATTAGTGTTTAGTATTAGATAAAGAGCAGGAAGATTTGGACTCAAGTACTGCTTTTGTCATATACTGACTGATTCTGGGCAAGTCACTTAACCTCTTGGTGTTCTCTGCCAGGATCACACAGCAAGTAAGTATCTAAGGTTAGATTTGAACTCATATCTTTTTGATTTCAGGACTACCTCGCTACCTAGTTGGAGTTGTGACAAAAGTGGAAAAGGGGAAGAGTTGAGGATTGGTAGAAGTTTGAAGTTACTTTCATATCCTTAAACGTGTGAGCAAATATCTTAGTTTCAGAGTCTGTCAGAATTAATACGTAGTACATCATTTTCTTCGCAGGCATTTATAATTTGTTTATTTGTTTTAACGAGAGTTGTGACTTTAATTGTTTAGAGAACCATCCGTTTGGAAACTATATCCACAGATGAAGATTGATGACAGTTCTATAACTTAGTCTTTGGGCCAAAGAGAAATCTAGTGACTGGGTGACTTGATCTGGGTCACATAGCTATTTTTCATC
Source organism: Phalanger gymnotis (assembly GCA_028646595.1). Lineage (NCBI taxonomy): Eukaryota > Metazoa > Chordata > Mammalia > Diprotodontia > Phalangeridae > Phalanger > Phalanger gymnotis. Next base: position 6,194 of record JAQQSZ010008708.1, read on the forward strand.
AGAAGTGAAACACTTCTGTAAAATTACCTCTTCTGAACTCTAAGCATGGTGTTATGTTAATAATTTATGTTTTTATGTTCTAAATATCTACTCTGTGACCATTACCCTTGCTTACTAAACTACTTGCTTGATAGTACACTTAACCTCCTCTCCCCTATTAATATGAATACATGAAGGTGAAAGAAGGTGCAAACCAACACTCTGTTTAAGAAGGAAAAAAAAAACACCTGCTGATCCTCAGCTACTGTGTGATTGTAATTGGCTTAAAACTATCTTTTAGTAAAAATTTTAGTGTGAATTAGTGGATCAAATACCGGACTTCCAGACATTTTCAAGTCACTCCTCTGATAATTATCTGTATATATGACCCTGCATAAGTCATTCAACCTCTACATGTTTCAAGCAATTTCCTAAGACTCATCTACTAAATTATAGACAGGATATGATATGTGTTGGTGGATAGATTTCCCCCATAGCAGGGATGGGAAAATCTGTGGCCTTGAGGCCATATATGGCCTTCCAGGTCCTTGGGTATGGCCTTTTGACTGAGTCCTAGTTTTACAGAACAAATCTTTTTATTAAGGGGATTTGTTCTATGAAATTTGGACTTAGTCAAAGTCTGCACTTGAGGTCCTAGAGGTTCACATGTGGCCTGGAGGACGAAGGTTCCCTGTAGTTAAAAAAAAAAAACCATCACAAATTGTGTCTTTGAATTATATACATCCACGTGGGGGTGGAGAGTAACCTGGCCATTTAATTTTCATGAAAATTACTCCTAGAATGAATACAGCCACCTCTATATTATTGAAGTTAATATAACTTATCTGCATAATTCATCTAAACCAACCAATATGCGGATAATTGAAGATCAAATCACATTGTTTATGTTGTTTTTTATTCAAAGGAAACAGCATGGAAAGGAATGATTCATGTAGGTTCCCCAATTACACTAATATGGGTCAATAACATTAACCCATAAGTAATATTTTAATTGGATTGAATTAAAAATTAATGAAGTATCTTCTCTGCTAGAGGACATACAAAGTCTATTACGTGTATAAAAGCCGTATTGGCAATTGTGGCTCAGATATGAGAATGAAATGAAATTAAGACATCTCACATCTATATATCTTTAAAATCTTCCGAAAGAGTTGGACAGTGTGACTGTAGGAAATAACTGGTCTGGTATTGATGTAAGAATGATAAATAAAAGGATGCACAATTTATGCTGTTGATTTAGGGCAAAGTCAAAATGAATTTGATTTTTTAAAAAATGCACTAAAGATAAAAAGAAGGCATTGTGAGCAACTGCAATACTTTTAATCTGAACTACTTAGATGACTCATGAATGTTAAAAAGCTGAGAAATAAAATTAGATTACCCTGATAATTACCATTTCATAGAAAAGCCTTGCTATTTCATTCAAAGCAATTGTAGTCAAGGTCAATATTGGCTTATATTATGAGCATATTTGTAAAATACTATGGAAGAGACTTATGTAAGTTTACACATAGTATCATACAGTAAAAAAGAAAAAGAAGATAGTGGAAGTGAAACTATATCTACAGAAAGTCTGGTGTGAAGGCCAACATAGTACCCATCATCCTAACAGAATTCCTACTTAAAATGGGCAGGTCAACAAATTGCTTAACAATGCAAATTGTTATACAGTTCTATGACAGTCTAGTTTTATCCTCAATTACAGAGGAAGTACAAAAGTATTGCATGTTGTACTAGTTGAAGTCAAAATATCGCTTAAGACCCAATTGGCAAGAGTAACTGTACACTGAAGAACTCTGTGTTGAAACTAAAGCTATCTTCAAATCATTAGGAAGTAGTTTTGCAAGCTCACTCAGGGGGGAAAATAAGAGGAAAAATGACAAAAAAAATGGAGGACATTTTATAGGGGAAAAAAAAGAACAAGAAAACAATCATTAGCTGTGTGACCTTGAGCAAATCACTTAACCCCAATTGCCCTGCCTTCCCCCCTCCAAAAAAAACCCTAATCATTACCAAATCATATCTCAGCTTTATAAAAACAAAAGAAAAATATCCACCTAATAGTCTAGCTTATGTTTAATAGAACTGTAAGAGGAGAATAAGTTAGACTCTGACAAAAGAGAAAATATTTAATAGCAGATCATATTTTTGAAGTCTTGTGATTTAGTCAAAGGCGTAGAGAATGCAAGGTTTAATCATGTTTATTGTACTTTTTACAGTGATCCTCTATTTATTTCCATTAAGCAAGGTATCAAATAAAGAGATGTATGTTTATCAATTATTTGCCACTGGTGGCAGCTAGATGGTGCAGTGAGTACAGTACTGGCCTTGGAGTCAGGAAGACCTGAGTTCAAATTTGACTTCAGACACTTGACACACTTACTGGTTGTGTGGCCTTGGGCAAGTCACTTAACCCCAACTGTCTGCGTCTTCCCTCCTTTAAAAAAAATGGCCACTGCTATAAAGAATACTGTGTACATGGTCCAGATGAAAGATATATCTCATAAATGATGAATTCCTCCAGAAGTTCCTATTTGGGATAATATTGTGTTGGTTTCATCAAGTCCCAAAATGTTAAAAAGAGACTCCTAAATTAAATGAATTCAAGAATAACAATTCATACAAAAAGATGCCTTTAGAAAGCAGATTCAAACTGGAGCTAAGAATATTGTTGAATTGTTTCCAGATCTGTAGCTCCTGCCAGAGTTTACACTAAGCCTACATAGGCTTTGAAAACCCAGGTTTACTTCCACCCATTGCAATGCCTGAGAATAGCATACTGGAGACCTCTCTCCACAAGTTCTATACCTAAATTTCTCTATACCTAAAGTTACCAAGAAAAAAAGGTAAATGCGATACTTTCATATTAAATATTTCATACACACGTTTCCAAATTGACACTGATAGGTTTTTAAATTAATTTGTCCTATTCAGAGTGTGGACAAAACGTAAAGTTTACCTTTGTGACTGTCATTTACTACATCTTAGCATCACGATAAACGACTCAGCCTATTCTTTGATATTCTCCAAATTCAAAGCTCGAAGAGAGATTTTGTTCTTGGAAAATGTCATTTAACATACTTTTTAGGCTTTCAACACTTTCACATTTAAGTATCTCTAGCCTACCCTGCAGAGTTTATTTTATTTATATATGTTTATATATTTACTAATGCAACCACAGATGTGATAATGTTGGAAATAGAATAAATAAACTACATAAATACATAAACTGTGATGAGGCTGAGTGTGTGTGCCCAGCAGGAGAAAGCCACAAAGAATGTATAATTTTTTTTTCCTAAATGTGTTTTATGTGGTGTTTGGCATTGTGTTTCTTATGAATAAGTTTATGACTAGAACCTATTAACTATATTCAAAAGATGCGATGATGCTTCAACTATACATTTTCATCAAAAAAAGAGATATCGATGTACAACTTATGAATTTCCTTTATAAAGAAAACCTTTTAGTCTAAGGTCATTGGTAAGCAGGTACTGCAAAGTTGTGGTGTCAGACTGTTCTTCTTGAGTAGCTTGGTTGAACTTGCAGAAAGTAGTGCATTATGATTAGGTGGTAATGGGCTTTCATGTTTATGCCCTTTCTTATTAATAACCTTGATTTTCAGTTCTAACATTATATTTGGATAGCCTTTCATTCTTTTCTGCATTGTTCAGGCATTTTCCCTAGCATAGATTTTCTTGAATTTTCCCAGGACTGAGCCATTCTGAGTGCACTTTAGCATTGACATTTTTCCCCCAAGTGCATTGGTGAAAGCAGAAAACAAGAATAGTAAGGATACCAGTGTAAACCATCCATTTGACTTATTGTATCCAGGAAATACTAAAACATTCCAAAGGACTGTATTTCAAGTTGATTTATTTGTTATGAAAACTCATGCTTAAATTTGAAAAGTTGAAAAAGAAAAATTTGGTCATAGAGTTTGTCTTTTAAAATGTTCAAAAAGATACAGCTATTATCTATATGCTGGGCATATGTGGGTCACATGAGAATTTTAGCAGCTACAACAAGGCATCCTTAGTTATTGGTTAATTTTGGATATGGTTAGATATTGGTTAATTTTACTGTCACTTGTTTTGATAAGTTAATTTTTAATGTATCTTATATTTATATTTGCACATTTTTTAATCTTTATTTCCCAAGATTTGGGTGAACTTCAAGCAACATTTGTCAATGTTGCCCTACTATGTGCAAGCTAGTCATGAGGCCAAGGGATACATGATTGAAAACATGTTTAAAAATTAAAAGAATGCCAAATGGCCCCCAAGTACCCCTTTAAAAAAGACTCTCATTGTCAATGTTATTGAGATCAAATTATTTTTAAAGTGTGAACTTAAATAGTAATACCTCTGTGCGCATGTTACGTGTATATACATATATGTGTGCATACATATGTGTATGTTCATATGCACATGCACGCATATTTATCTGTATATCCACATCCATATATAAACACTTGCATGTGACACTCTAAAGAACATTTTCAGAAATATAGGATGGCAAAGCATATGTGTGGCCTATTTATAGCTTGTAATTAACTCCTGTCACTAAAAGAATTTCTAACCTCAAAATATGTTTAGAATACTGTATTTGTTTATGTTTTTATCTATCAAGTGAAAGCGACTGCATCTATAGTCATACTTCTTGTGGAATAATAAATCAAGAGAAATATATTTTCACCCAAAAGCTCTTCCCCATGAGTACCATGTTGCTGCCAGTAGCAAATGCTGGGTGGTTAATGCCCGTAGCTGGTGGTTGGAGAATGAAAGCTAGAGATCCAATGATGATGTCACAAAATAATATTCTATTCATAGAATTAAAGGAAATGCCAAACATGTGTTGTTGTCAGGACTTTCACACAGTGGACCATATCTGGAACCGTTAAAGATGAAATGTCATTCTATCACCAAAATCATTTCTTTTGATGCAGTGACTTGAGCATGTTCTTTTGCCTGTCAGGGCACAGCTTTCTTATCTTTAACATAAGAGACTTAGTCTACAGGAATTCCAAGTTCCAATCCAGCTCTCACAGCTTCAGCTTTAATAAACTTGTTTCAAGATTGGTGATAGGCATTATAGATAAATGTTTGGTAGAAAGGAACAGATTAGTTTCATGATGGTGATGACTCTGTGACTTTGAATGAAACACTTTTTTAAGGAAATGAACCAATGAGAAATTTGTCAAATATTTGTAAGAGGGGGAAAAATAAGTTTTAGCTGAGTAATTACAACAATTGGATTTTGTGCTGCATTTACCAATGGTGGACTATATGACACAATCAAAACTTGTCACCAAAAAAAGAGGCTACCTTTGGTAATAGTTTAATACTTTCTAATAGGAGGGATTACCAGAGTTAAAATATATTTAACTAAATTTGTGATGACAGTTATTTCAGAACTATCAGTTGCTATGAAGATGACAGATTACAGAACTGGAGGGAACACCTCATGTTTTGGCTGACCGTAACCACTCAGGCCAAATCCAGCCCTCTGCCTATTTTGTACAGCCCACAAGATAAGTATGGTTTCTGGCACACAGTCTATTTTTCAAGCCATCTATAAGTTTACTTCACAGACTATTAAAAGAAATGGTCAGCTATATTTGACCCACAGAATGTAGTTTTGACCTCTGCTCTGGAAAGAAAGAATTTAATATGATAATCGAGATTGAATGCTTCTTGGATTTTTGAAAGGTGCTAAAGAGTAACCTCCCTAAAACTCCTATAGTACTTGTGGATGGCTCATTTTCCTCAGGCAGAGGTAAAAATCTTTTATCTTGTAACTTCTACCAATTATCGCTTTTAATGCTCTTTAGGGCCAAGCAGAACAATTCTGTATCTTCTTCAAACATGTGAAGTTGGTGATCATGTTCCTTAAGTTTCATATTCTTCATGCTAAAATGAATTTCATTGATCTTTTTTTTTTTTACCGTTTAGTGTAATTGAGTATTATTGTGCTACAAGAAATAATGAATATGAAGGATTAAGAAAAATATGGAAAAACATATGAACTGGTTCACAATGAACACAACAAGGAAGCAGTATACACAATTACTATGATAGTGTAAATAAAAAGAACTAAAAACTGTGTAATTGTAATAACCCAACTTGACCATTCATGGGAAAAAAGTTGAGAAAATGTACCCATCTCTACTGAAGAAGTGAGTAGGAGGCTATGGGTATGGGATATTACTTAGACTATCAGACAGGGTCAGTTCGTTGGTTGGTTTTGCTGAAATTTTTTGTTTTTCTCTTAAAATCTGTTACAGATTAAGGGATCAATATACTCAGTAATGGGTATGATGTGAAAACAAGCATGTTAAATTTAAAAAAGAAAAGAAAAGAAACAAAACATAAAATCACCTTGATAACCTGAACCAGGGGCTGTCAGTGATTTATTAGAGTTAGAAAGTGATTCTCTAAATGCAGTTTACAGATGCCTAAAGAAAAGTCATCCAGGATTTATTATGTACCACTTTAAGAAGAATAGGAATTTCAAAAGAAAAAGATATTGCATGTTTTGTTGTGCCTAATTATTTAAACAAATGGATGGTTAGCATGGAATTCATCCTTGTATTTCAGGAAACAACCCCAGCACCTCTGTAGAATCAAGTCACCTTCTGTTATTTCTTTTTTTTTTTTAATTTTTTTAAATTTATTTTTAATATGTTTAGTTTTCAGCATTGATTTTCACATGCGTTTGTATTACAGATTTTCTCCCCATTTCCACCCCCCCCACTCCAAGATGGCGTACACTCTG